>NW_020769387.1:1841418-1875661 GCF_900518735.1 Pseudonaja textilis | reverse complement strand
ATCTATCTATCTATCTATCTATCTATCTATCTATCTATCTATCTATCCATCCATCCATCCATCTATCTCTATGTATCCATGTATCTATCTATCTACCTACCTGCCCATTTAATCTACCTACCTACCAACCCATTTACCTACCTACGCATCTAATCTATCTACCTATCCTTCTAATCTATCTACCTACCTACAAGCCCATCTAATCTACCTACCTACCCATCTAATCTATCTACCTACCTACCCTTCTATCTACCTACCCACCAACCCATCTAATCTACCTACCTACCTATCTAATCTACCTACCTACCTACCTATCTATAATCTCTCTCCCTCCCTCTCCCCCCATCTCCCTATCTTTATCTCTGAAACACAAATATTTTTTCAAAGCTACAAATGAGATTTTTACCCTTGCCAAAAGCTTTGCAGGAGTTACCGGGTCACGGGTTTGTCGAACACACACACACACCCTCCTGCCTGAATCACTGACAACACACTGAGGCCTAAGAAAACCAAAATCGATACCTTCCCCACCGCCCCCACCCCCTTGACAGAAAGGAGAGCCCCAGCCAGTTTCATCTGCCATGGATTTTATATTTGTAACCAGGGAACAGGCAAGCGGGCTTAAAAGCTGCAAACAAAGAGTTTATCATACCGCAAATAGAATAGCAGTAAAAGTTCCACGGATATCAATTACAAGAGGCCAAGCGCTACATTCCAGCTTCAAAGGGCCCAGGCTTTCCTTAACCAGAAAGCTCTTTAAGTCTTCCCCAGAAAAATAAACAGAGACGGGGTGAGACAGACAAGCATCCAACCCCAGGGAGAGAGAATCTGAAGTTGGGGAGGGAAAGAATCAAATCAAGATCCGGCTCTTTTTATCAGTCGATAAGCGTCTCATGGCATTTGGGGAGTTGATTTTTCTCAATATTTAAATTGGTCCCGATTATCTCAAGATAAACCAACACCAAAAGCCAACACAATCAAACTAGATGCTAGTGGAGGGGTAACCTTAACCATAATCCGTTTTGAAGTCCACTCCCACGCTTGGCTTCCCTCTGCAGTTTACCGGCCTCACCTCTTGGGATTATTATTATTATTATTATTTTTGACACTACAAAAAGCAATTTATTCTGAACAAATAAGGACTCCAATATTGCGCCAAAGAGCAAACAGGGAGTTAAATGTTCTTATTTCAGCCAGGCGATGGGAAATTCTTTCAAACCAGGTTCAACTCGGCAAGAATGCAAAAAAATATCTACCAACAGAAGATTTGTTGTACCTGACAGTCGAACGGAGGGGTCTCTGAGCTTGGGGGTTTTCTTGCAGGACGTTTCACGACCCAACGAGGTGACATCATCGGTGCAGTGAATGATGTGATCATTACTGCAACTGATTATATTACCAAGCTCAGAGAGCACCGAGGACCCCAAACGAGATCTACCTTGTCTGGTTGATCTGCAAGCCTGATGTTGATTTCTCAACTGTATCAAGACATTCCAACCTGAATAGCATTATGAGCCTCGGTGGCGCAGTGGTTAGAGTACAGTACTGCAGGCTACTTCTGCTGACTGCAATTTGGCAGTTCAAATCTCACCAGCACTCAGCCTTCCATCCTTCCAAGGTGGGTAAAAATGAAGACCCAAAAATTGTTGGGGGCAAGAGGCTGACTCTGTAAAACCCCTTAGAGAGGGGCTCTAAAGCACTGTGAAGTCTAAGTGCTATTAGAGGGGGGCGGGAACGATGCCAGAGAACTCCTAATTCCTTTTTTTAAGGAACAATATTTTTAATTTCTAGGAAATACGCCACGGTGCAGGTTGGAAAGAAAAAAATCAATTGGATACCTTGGAAACGCTTAAGAAATCTAAACATGAGCTTCGCCGAAAGACTGAGGGGGAAGAGCAAGGAAAGAAAATTACCTTCAAAATTATCTTCACCTGCATCAAGTCGGTGAAGGAGACTCTTTCGGAGGCATTTGGCGCTTTTCATGGAGGGGTGGGAGGAACCAAATCTGAAACTGGCTATAGAAAAGGCAGCGAAAGACATCCCCCTTTACCTAAAGCCTCTAAGTACATCCTCTGCTCTATATTTAACCGTGATCTGTCCTAGGGCTATTAGAAGGATATATCGTCTGCTGTTTTAATAGAGCCTAAATGAAAAAGGATCAATATTATTTTAATGTTTAAAGGTCTGTTTATGAAAGGCAATCATCCTTCATTAAAAATGCAACTGTTTTTCTGGGCGAGGGGAGGAGGGCATGCCCCATGCGAAGGAATCCTCTCTGGGGAGGGGGCCGCTGGGAGGCTTTGTCACCCCACTCCAAGAGCCGTTATTAAAAAGCGCTTTCCCGTAAAATTAAAGGGGGGAGAGGGAGGGAGAGAGAGAGAGAAAGGAAGGAAGGAAGGAAGGAAGGAAGGAAGGAAGGAAGGAAGGAAGGAGCCAAAAGAAGGGTGTCCCTGCTTTCAAACGGAATATAAATATTAGGTTATCGTATTTCACATGGGGGGGTGGCTGGAATAAGCATGTTCAGAATTGCGTTATTGCAGGAAGACCAAAAATCTCTCCCCAGTCCTGCATGGAAATATCCTGACATGCAGGCAGAACTGAATTTCTCAGGGAACATCCTTCGCTAGCTCCAATAAGCAACAGCCGCTTAAACGCGACTTCGAGGAGTGATGCCGCCTGCCCACAACCCATTTCTAAACCAGTGTTGCTCAGCGTTCATCGGCAATGGGTGAACTTCGACTCCCAGAATCCCCCAGCCAACAACACACCAACGTTTCACAACGACAGCCACTTTGAAGGTGGGTGGACTTCAACTCCCAGAATCCCCCTGGCTGGGGAATTCTGGGAATCAAAATCCACCCATCATCAAGGGGTCTAGGCTGAGAAGCACGGTTCCACACACCATCTTCCTTCAAATACTCCCGACACCATCCCAAGGCGACCAGTCATGTCACCCCCTTCGAAGTGCCAACAAAAGAGATAAGGACACCAGAAGTATCCTGAGGTCATTTTGGGGGTGCTGTCTCATTGAAGGGGCAGCCCAATTATTACAACAGTCTGGTTTGCCCTGCGTTATTAACAAAACTTTCTTTCTTTAAAGCACTGAACTGTCCATTTAGAAAAACCAAAAAAAAAACCCCAAAACCCCCATCGTTTTAAACAGAGCTTGCCCATCCAAGCTGTCAAAAGGCCCCGGAGAGGGCCAAACCAACACTCACCCTTCTCCTGTTGGGAAGACTTCAAAAACAGCCCGTTAAACTGGGTGGGAGGCAGAAACACCAGCGCCTTTCTGTTTAATTAAAAGAGGCTAATTGCGAGCGGCTTGCTTATTTCTCAGCGTGACTTAGCTAGCATCTGGGCCCGTTCCTTGAAAAGGCATCAGGAACACACTTCCACCTTTTCATCTCCATTCCTTTTTTCAAGGGGGGGGTGCAAATTCTTTGGGGGGGTTGGCCCGTTTTTCCTTACAAGCCGTTCTCTTTAAGGCAAACGGGGGGGGGGGGGGGTGGGGTGAGAAAGCTGGGGCTATTGAAATTTCTCTTGGGGAGAGGGGGAGCCTCGTTTGCCTCTCCTTCTACCGCATACTGACACCACCTTTACGGAGCCACAAAGTTCTTGCCTCGCTGGCTACTGAAGCGTCATGTCCGCAGCAATCGCCCCCTTGCTCACCCCACACCCCTTCCACCACCGGCCTGTCGGGAAACGCCGTCCAATATCTCTATCATTTTTCTGCTCGAAAGAGAAGACGCCAGTCACCGTTATTTATTTATTTTTACTTTTACTTTTTATTTTTTTTATTTAAAAAAAATAAATCGATGGCGCCCGGCTTAAGCCCTGTTGGATTTGGGGATGTGAAACCAAAAGGAATGTCCCCTCCTTGGTTGGCTCTTCTTTCTTTCTTTCTTTCTTTTTTTTTGTTAATTCACCGGGAAAACGCTGACACAAATACGGTGGAGCTGCGAGAGAGACGCAGCCCAGTCCCTCCCGCCCCCCCCGCCAAGAAGATTCATTATAGGCGCATTAGAAAGTCAAATCAGCCCCTGCTGAAAACAGTGCCGTACGAAAGGAGGTTAATAGGAGCGCCTTTCATTTTAAAGGCAAAGACATTCCGGGTTTGCAACAGCAACATTTATCATAAGAACCCCAAAGGGGATACGTCCGCGTGATGTCAGATGGCTTCCAATAAAAATTCAGAAGGGCCACTGCCTTAAAAGAGAGAGAGGGAGTGAGGGAGGGGGAGAGAGAGAGAGAGAGAAAGAGAGGGAGAGAGGGAGAGAGAGAGAGAGAGAGAAGGAAGCATGGATCGGAGCCGCCTGCGCCTTACCTGAGGTTGCCCATCTTAATTACGGTGGCAGGATATGGGTTTGGCCAGTCTAGAGAATAGAAAGACTAGGAGGGACGTGACAGCAGTATTCCAATATTTGAGAGGCTGCCACAAAGAAGAGGAGGGGGTCAATTTATTTTCCAAAGCACCTGACAGCGGGAGAAGAAAGAATGGGTAGTGCGTAGCGCTTGGACTGATGTACAGCTTCGCCGCGCTTTGCAGCCCTCTCTAAGCGGTTTACTATCGCCCCCAGCAATCTGGCTCCTCATTTTACCCACCTTGGAAGAATGGAAGGCTGAGTCAACCTGGAGCCGATGAGAATTGAACCGCTGGCCGTCCACGGAAACAGCCTGCAATAATGCATTCTAACCACTGCGCCACCACAGCTCTTAGGATGGAAACTAAACAAGGAGGAAAGCAACCTGGAATTAAGAAGAAATTCCCTAACGGTGAGGACAATTAACGCATGGAACAACGTCCCTCCAGAAATCCATCACTGGAGGTTTTTAAGAAGAGGCCGGACAGCCATTTGTCTGAAATGGTATAAGGTCTCCTTGCTTCGGCTGGACTAGAAGACCTTCAAGGTCCCTTCCGGGTCTATTCTGATTCAATTATAGAAGCCTCTCAGATATACATGAACACCCCCACACTGAGGGATCCCCTGCCAAATTCCAGACTGCTACTTTGGTAGCCGGACATTTCACAAAGAGCTGCGCCTTTTCCAAAACGGAAATCTGCATTTGAAAATGCACTTATCAATAGCGAAATGCTATGTGTTGTGCCTACGGGTATATCTTAAATCCAGCACCACTTTGGGTACAATGTATTTGAAAGCCAAGTGTCAGTAAAGAGATTAATCTCGAAGCAGATTAAAGCTTCACTTGAAAGGGCAGAATACAAGGATGCCTCTTGGCACCGTGCGGGCAGGTGCCCAGGTCTCAAGCCACAAAAATCTTGCTATCGAAGCAGATTAAATAGCTTTGCTTTCTCGTTTCGTTTTGGAAGAAAAGTCAGCCATTTCAGCCAAAGAAGCCAAAATACAGACACCCAAGGCCTTCCTTCCCCAAAGTCACACATCAATTGACCACACAACCTGCAATAATATGTGGACGCTAATCACGTTTTTTTTTAATTCAACAAGCTATATAGGTACGTGCATGAATAACGCATCTTCCCACATATATAGCAATCTGTCTCTAATTCAAGTAAGCCTTCCCCAACCTAGGAATACTCCAGATGGGTAGACTTCAACTCCCAGAATTCCCCAGCCGGCAGGAACTTTATAGTCCACAGATTTCTGGGAAATGGCTGACTATGGATGTTTTTTTAAAAAAATAATTTTTTTTTTGGTAGCATCACCATTTGACCGAATTGGAATAGAAATAAATGTAGATAATAAATGTGTAAATAAACTCAAAGGAAACCCCTTGGGTTTCTCCAAAAGCAGCGCGTGCTGTTAGGATCTGAGAATAACATTGTTCCACTATTGGGTGCTTTATGCTGAATTTTATTTTTCTGAATTCTCTCAATTACACCCTTCAGACTCATACCATAATCAAAATATTCCTATCCGGGATTCCCTTCAGGGCAACCCAGATGTTTGCTCCTTCTCCCAAACAGATGCTACCTTAATATCATGAACAGACAACCCTGTCATCTTGATTCCTCTAGACAGAGAGAGGAAAAGGGAGCAAGCGGAGAGGAGGAGGAGGAGGAGGAGGAGGAGGAGGAGGAGGAGGAGGAGGAGGAGGAGGAGGAGGAGGGGGAGGGGAAGGAGAAGGGGGGATGGAGATGGAGGAGGAGGATGAAGAGGAGGAGGGAAGGAGAAGAAAAAGGGGTGATGGAGGAGGAGGGGGGGAAGGAAAGGAAAGGAGAGGAGAGGAGAGGAGAGGAGAAGAAAAAGGGGTGATGGAGATGGAGGAGGAGGAAGAGGAGGAGGAGGAGGAGGAGGACGGAGAACAACCTTGTTCTTTTTCCAAATGGCTAATTTTGCTGATCCTGCCCCTTTTTCCCAGAGGCTTCTACTAGGTTCGGAAGGAAACAGTAAACCGGGGGGGGGGGGGGGTGTGGGGGGTGAGTGGGTGGTGGTGGTATCACAATGTTAAAAAAAGCCGCACACAATTGTGGGGCCTTTTGACAGGACAGTTAGAAGAGCTTATATTTAGACACTTGGGGCACTGCCTGTTAATTATGCAGCAGCTCAATGATGCACTCCTTAATTAGTGTACACACACACACACACACACACACACACACACATTCTCCGCTGAATAAGTCCATTGATATTCCAGGCTCACAGATCTGCCTCTCACTGCATCAAGTCTAGGGGTTTTTTTTTTTTTGCTCTCCCCCCCCCACCCCCTTCGGATGAAAAGAGGCTGGGACAAGATTTAAGAGCCATCTTAATTAAATGCAAACGGAGGGCGGCAAGAGAGGGCTGGATTTATCCTTCAAGGCGGAAAACACTTCAGAAGGAACAAATATTGCTGCAGAAGAATATTTGATGATGATGATGGAGGAGGAGGAGGAGGAGGAGGAGGAGGAGGAGGAGGAGGAGGAGGAGGAAGAGGAGGAGGAAAGGGAGGAGGAAAGGGAGGGGTAGGTCCTGCAAACAGGATCGCTGAAGCCTACCTCTCTGGCTCGGGCTGGAAAGATATCTCCCTGTTCCACAGGTAGCCAGTTTTGTAGGCCGTCCATCGGCAAGCCCTGACTTTTCCTGGTCAACGCGAACAAGCCGTGGTTCAGGTAAGCAAGCCAAGATGCAACTTGATTCCAGGTGGCTCGGTTCCCCAAACTTAAAACCAAGTAAGAATTTTCTTGGGGGAGGCGGGTCGGACTTGCGAGGGAGTCGTGAATGAAAACAAAGCCAAGGGAAGATAGGAAGGAGAATGGGGGATACACAACCCTCAAGTTCACACGTGTTAACCCCAAGCAATGTTTATTTCACCGACGGGAGACATCACCCCATGCATTCTTGCCTACGAGGGAGACATAAATGTAATCCTGTAAAAGGCCACTCTGATCGTCCCAGCTGGTGGCTTTCTGCCAAACAGCAGCCTCGAAAGTTCCTGATGGGGAAAAACTAGGGCCAGTCAGGTTTTGCTAAACCACCATGCTTGATGAGACTGCTGGGGGTTTGGTTTGGTTCGGTTTGGTAGCCCCAAGTTCTTAAATAAAGCATCTGGGCAGCCGACAAATAGAGCAATTGCAAGGATGCTTCCAGAGATTCAAAAGCGCCCACACTATAGGCCGGGTTCGGAAAACACACCTGAGAAATACTACATCCTTAGTCACTGTTGGGCAGCCAAAGAAGTAACGCTGGGTTCGCAACTTTGCCGACATTCATTTCCCAGCAGGGCTGGCTGGGAAATTCTGGAAGCAAAAATCCACGTGTCAAGGTTGGGAAACCTTGATGGAAGTGTAATCCCAGAGAACATTATTATACGCTTGTTTGATGTCAAATACCAAAGCTGAGGAGACATTTGGGAAGATCTCCGATATGACAGAAGGAAGAAATCCCATTTCAAAAGGAATCGCTGAACAGTAAGATGGGCGGCATATAAATTTAATAACGAAATAAAATCTATAACCAAGTGACAAGCGCTATTAGGATGTGCATCCTGACAGCAGCCCACAAAAAAACAAGATGGCTATATGACATACTGTGGGACCAACCGAACTAGACGGTACCAACAGGACAGTGATGATGTGATGATCAATGCACTTGATGATGTTACCTAGTTTGGTAATGAGATGTCTGCAAGAAAAACCACCAAGCTCAGAGAGCACCGAGGACCCCACAGTCCCCCTCCTCCTCCATCTTCTCTTCCTCCTCCTCCATCTCCACATACCTCACTCCCTTCTAGCACTGATGATGTTACCTAGTTTGGTAATGAGACGTCTGCAAGAAAACCACCAAGCTCAGAGAGCACCAAGGATCCCACAGTCCTCCTCCTCCACAATTCAACCCTGGACTACAAATATTTTCTTCTGATATACAGCAATGCCAATAAAATCCGAGATCCTTTCTCCTTTCTCTAAAGCAAAAGAATGCTATTAATGTAATAATAAGCAAATCTCCTTTTCTGGACAGAACGAAGAAGGGGGGAGAAAAAAGTCCAACGGCCATTGAAGGGAATATCGGTTTTAATATTAATATTCCCGTCTCCCAATCGTTGGGGTGCCTTCTGGCTTAGACAAACATTTTCCCTCCGGAGGGTTAAACAGCAGGATCTTCCACAATGCCCCCCCTGCCTTCCCAAATTACTCACTTCTCCTTTTGTGCGCAAGTTGCATCCAGTAAAACTGCTCCTTGACCCAAGGAAAGGCCATTTACCCAGAAGTGTAACATTATTGTTGGAAAGCGTAGAGAGAGCAGTTTGTATCAGCGGGAGACGGATGTCGCTAACTTACTTATACGGCTTTAGTAGGAGCCATAAAGTATTACAATCAAAGGCATTCAGCCACAGCAAATCTTGTTAAATGCGGTTTGATAACAACAGAGTGGGGAAAAAAATAAAAATAAGGCCTACACTGCTTTGCTTACTATTGCTGCAACATATTTCACAGTTAATAATAAACAGATCTTTTGGGGGGGGGGGCGGGGGGGGGGAGGAAAAACACCAGTAAACCGCACCAAACTTGATTGCACAAAATACGACTTCAGCAACAGAGTAGTCAATGTCTGGAATACTCTTTCTGACTCTGTGGTTTCTTCCCCAAACCCCAAAAACTTTAACCTCAGACTGTCTACTATTGACCTCACCCCTTTCTTAAGAGGTCTGTAGGGGGTGTGCATAAGCGCACCAACGTGCCTACCGTCCCTGTCCTATTGTTTCTTTTTTATTTTTCCTATATGTATCCACTTCGTGCATTCATAACTATGTATATACTTATATCTATTATCTTGTAAGCGATTGACAAATCAAATCAAATCAAATCAAAATAAACCATCAGGCTAAACAATGGATGGCAATAGTGGAGGGTACAATCCTTTATTTAGCCTGTTTTGGGTCATCTTAACTGACCAGCAAAGGGACAAACATAGGCCTCTAAATCTGGCTGTAGCTTGTTTGTTGACATCCAGGCCATAAGCGCCCAGAGATCCTTGCACTGAAGAATCATGCTGGAGTTTGCAAAAGACTTTCCCCCCATTTCCTATTACTTGGAAGGTATTGTTAATGCAGGGAGTCCTCGACTTACAACAGCTCATTTAGTGACCGTTCAAAGGAGTGGTGCGGTAGCCTAGAGGCGGAGCTCTCGCCTCAAAGTCTGGAGGCTGTGAGTTCGATCCTAGGTAGGGGCAGATATTCCTCTCTCCGGGCATGAGGAGAATATATCTGCTGAACAAAACTCCGCACTGGTGACAGGAAGGGCATCTGGCCAGTAAAACTCTTTGCTAGCTACATTCAATTGCCCAGACTCCACCCCGCAAGGGATTATATGGGGTCGTTAAGATGATGGTTTAGTGACCATTCACAGTTTGCAAGGGCACTGGAAAAAGTGACTTATGGTTGTTCACACTCTTGACCTTTGCAGCATCCTCACGATCAGGTGATCAAAGTTCAGGTGCTTGGCAACTGATTCATATTTATGACGGTTGCAGTGTTCTGGGGTCATGTGATCCCCTTTGGCGACCTGACAAGCCAAGTCAATGACTGTTGTGGTTCACCGGCAGCAGGTGCGGCTGGCTGAGGTCTCGGGGAGCGAGGACTCAGGTGAGGGGCCTGCGTGGGAGGCAGGGATGGGGCCAGGACCATCAGGGAGTGGAGTGCTGCCTTTGGAGATTGTGGAGGCTGCCAGCAGTGAGGAAGAGGCCCCCGAGGAGCCTGGGCCCAGTGTGCGTGCGCGCAGGGCTGCTCGAAGGAAAGAGCAGCTGCAGCAGCACAGGCAACTCTGGAGTAAGGCTGCAAAGTAAAGGCCCCTCCCTTAAGAGATAAAAGCCAGCTGAGAAACCGGAGTTCTTTGCGGGAAGCAAAGACGTTTTTGAGACAGCCTTTTAACTGGGAAGGAATGGAATTCGTAACAAATCATGAAAAGGTTTTGCTGTTACCTCTGTTTCGTGTTTGTTTCCTTGGAACAAGGTTTGGGTCAGAACAATGGCTCAGAAGGATGCAACTGAGAGAATTCAGAAAAAAATCAGAATAAAGCACTCAATAGTGGCACAATAATATTCTCAGATCCAAACAGCTTGTGCTGTGTTTGGAAAAATCCAAGAGATTTCCTTTGAATTTATTTCAATTAATTTATTTCAATTTTATTTAATTAATTTAATTTAAATTAAATAATGTATTTCATTACGTATAGCAATAGCACTTAGACTTATATACCTCTTTATAGTGCTTTCCAGCCCTCTTTAAGCGGTTTACAGAGTCAGCATATGACCCCAACAATCTGGGTCCTCATTTTAACCACCTCGGAAGGATGGAAGGCTGAGTCAACCTTGAGCCTGGTGAGATTCGAACTGCCAAAGTGCAGGTAGTCTGTAGGCAGCAGAAGTGGCCTGCAGTACTGTACTCTAACCACTGCGCCACCGAGGATTATTACATTTCTATCCCACTGCAGTCAAAAGGACTCTGTCCATTTAACAACAGTGGTGATTCACATAACCACCGTGGCGAGGAAAGTCGTAAAAAAAATTATAAAGTTTAAATGTATATATGTATAATGCTTATAAATGTATTTTAAAAAATTCTGAATGTCATATGTACTGACAAATGTGTATGTCAAAGAAGACCACCATGTTCAATGTTTTTAATGTGTATATTCAATCAAAAAAATTTTTAAACAAATAAAAAATAATAATTGGTCTCAATGGTGGTCAAAGTTGAGGGCTACCTGTGGTTTATTCACCCTTTTACCTGTCATTCCCTGGCAATGCCAGCCTCGGCGTAGTAGATTGTGAAGTGGGATGGAGCCAACGCTAGACACACATTTCCCACCGTGCTCTTGAGTGGTATAAAGGTACTTACCAACCAAGATAAAGATCCTAGAAACTGATGTCGTTATATTCCATTTGCTACTTCACCTTCCATTTCCTCATTCCTGCTTCTAGATAATAAGCTGACTTAGAAGGGAATTTCTAAAACTCATTTCCTAAGGAGTTAGTCAATACTGTAATGTATCCTTCTCGCTGGCATTTTAGACTTCCAAATGTTGATTTTATCAGCTGCGTTTTTCACTTTTGTCACCCAAAGCCGAACAGGCCGTAAATACCTAGATAAATATATCATAACAAGGCACAGCAAGCTACTACCCACTGAACTGTCCCCCGGGAAACACAGGAAAACAAGCTCAATGGGAGACATGACTTTGGGTGAGGATTTTGAGACAGCTGGCAGATGATGTTTTATAAATTCCTAATTTCAAGCTATCCATGGATGGTTTAATTGTCAGGGTAACTTGACAACAGCCCTTTGAGAATGCAGGGAAATATAAACGCCATAATAAATGCATGTGAAGCAGTCGTTTTATATTATTTATTTATCAATTATTTTGATTTATCTGGCCGCCTGCCTCAACTTCAAGACTTCGAGCAGCTAACCATAATTTAAAGACAGCAAGAAAGAGTAAAACTATTTTTTTTAAAGCGCACACAGAGCAAAGCTGGTTAAAAACAACACAACAGCCCAGTTGTTGGATGGCGTCAAACCGAAATCCATAACCCCAGGCCTGGGGTTGGAGCTGTCTCTTTAAGGCCTTGGTCGAAGACTGACAGGTTTGTGGGCCAATCTAATCTCTGGGGCCGTGATGGTGCAATGGGTGGGCACCAACGAAGGGGTCTTTTCCTGGAGGCTACCAGATGGACTAACGGATGATAGACAGAATGTGCCTTTCCTGCCCATTGGGATTGAGAAGAGGTGTTTTTAAAGGGATTTTTTTCCTTTCTTTCACAGAATAACAATAGCACTTAGACTTATCTACTGCTTCACGGTACTTTTACAACCCTCTCTAAGCGGTTTACAGAGTCAGCCTCTTGCCCCCAACAATCTGGGTCCTCATTTTGCCCACCTCAGAAGGATGGAAAGCTGAGTCAACCTCGAGCCGGTCAGGATCAAACTCCTGGCAGTGGGCAGATTTAGCCTGCAATACTGCATTCTAACCACTGGGAGGGAAGGAAGGAAGGAAGGAAGGAAGGAAGGAAGGAATAGTCCTTAAGACTTATATACTGCTTCACAGTGCTTTATAGCCCTATCTAAGCGGTTTAAAGATTGCCCCCAACAATCTGGGTCCTCATTTCACCCATTTCAGAAGGATGGAAGATTGAGTCAACCTGGAGCCTGGTGAGATTTGAACTACCAAACTGCGAGCAGCCAAAGTAGTCTGCAGTACTACATGCTGGCCACTGCACTCTTTTGTAAAATATCTGGGTTATAAAACCCAGGACAAACTTTAATTAAAACTAGAATACCATGTGTCACTGGCCGCTTACCCCTTGTCTTGGTGCCAGAAAGGAAGCAAGGAGGCTTTTTATTAAGAACGTCTCTTTTAATCGGGCAAACGGAGGATGAATAGAGGTGCTCAACAGGTCTCTCCATGCCACCAGATTACTTTTCTACCAACTGTAATTGCATCAATTTAAGGAGCGAAGAATCTATTCTTCTGGGTTTCAAACTTTTGTTTGCCTGCAAACCTAAATGGAGCTGGGTCTGAAAGCTGCCTTGACAAAGAAGAACAAAAAGGTATAATCTACTCGGTGTGGTTGCCAAGTTCTGGTGCTGATCCTTTCTGGTCACCTGCAAGGTGGAAAAAAATGATAATCCTCCTTTTTAGGGAATAATACAGAATAACAGAGTTGGAAGGGACCTTGTAGGTCATCTAGTCCAACCCCCTGCCCAAGCGGGAGACCCTACACCAATTCTGACAAATGGCAGGCCAATCTCTTCTTGAAGGTCTCAAGTGATGAAGCTCCCACAACTTCCGAAGGCAACTTCTGTTCCCTTGGTTGATTGTTCTGACTGTCAAAAAATTCTTCCTTATTTTCAGGTTGAATCTCTCCTTGTTAAGTTTCTACCCATTATTCCTTGTCTGGCCTTTGGGTGCTTTGGAGAATAGCTTGACCCCTTCCTCCTCTCTGTGGCAGCCCCTCAAATATTGGAAGACTGCTATCCTGTCTCCCCTGGTCCTTCTCTTCACCAGAGTAGCCAAGCCCAGTTCCTGCAACCGTTCTTCATATGTTTTAGTCTCCAGTCCCGTCATCATCCTGGTTGCTCTTCTCTGTACTTTTTCTAGAGTCTCAACATCAATCTGGTGACCAAAACTGGATGCAATACTCTAGGTGTGGTCTTACTAAGACTTTACAGAGTGGTATTAGTACCTCCCTTGATCTCAATTGTATCCGTCTGTTAATTCAATTTAGGATTGCATTGACTTTTTTGGCAGCGGCTGCACATTGCCGGCTCCTATTTAGCTGGTTGTCCACTAAGACTCCCAAATTCCTCTCACAGTTACTGCTATTGAGCTTGGTTTCACCCAGTCTATAGGGGTACTTTTGGTTTTTCTTGCCTAAGTGTAGGACTTTACTTTTCTCTACACTGAATTTCATTGAAATCCCCCTGACAGCAGCTTTTTAAAAAATGTGTTGCTTTTAATTACATGGCAAGAAGATTATGCTTCTTGACAACCTTCCTAAATCCCAAATCTTGTCCCAAAGGACTGTCTTTTCCACACATCCTTTGTATTTTATTCATTCATTTAGGTTGTTCGTTTCAATCCTATACGCTCAGAAGCAAAAGTCAAGGCCCTTGGCAACTAACAACAGAACAATAGCAAACATCGAAGCCAAATTTTAAAAAAACCACCCAGAATAAACCACAGCCACAGTTCCATCCAATAAAATTATTCATTAAAAAAATGTTTAGGGAGGCAATCTATTAAAAAAAAAAGATTTGGGAACTAAAGAGTTTTCCCTTTCAGGTACAGTCCCTTTCTTGGCGAAATAATTTCTAGACAGGGCTGTCACAGAATTCTAGCTTGCGAGCCTCATTCTCTCTTTCCTATCATGCAAGTGGGAACATGCCTGCAAAGGGATTGAAAAGATCCCACCAAGTCTTACTAAAGAACCAAGGGATTTAGGTTCACAGAGCAAGTATCTGCCAGCTGTTTGCATCTGATATCAACTAAGGGGTTCCTAGAACAGCCAAGGGTTTGAGAAGTTTATTGTTTGTTTTGCGGTATCATACAAAGAGGCCACCCTGTAGTTTACCTGGAGGTGGCCTAACAAGGTATGAGCAGAAGTGTGATTTACCCAACAAACCATTGTTAAGTAAAACCACAGGACAAGAAAAGGAATGAGCTCAATGCAGATGCAAATCTGCTTTAAATGACTCATTTGGTATTTGGGCTGGTTCCTTTCCATCAGCAATTCTGGATAAGTGTTTAAAACTCAGGATCGGATAAATCGAGATAAGAGATGGGGCAAATAATGCGACGCTGTGAAAGTGAGAAAGAAAAATAGAGCCCCTGAAAATCACTAGGGATAAAGGACAAAAAGAATATTTAGCTAGCTAGAATAACAGTTTTCCCCACTTCCCAACCAATGTTATTGATAATAGGAACACTTTAAAAACAACAAGGAAATGCTGTAAATCTGATATGCTCTCTTGTCTGGTTGCTTCAGCCCACAAAAATTCAAGCCACAATTAAATTTATTCACATGCTTAAAGTAACAGAAATTCCTGTCTTTTTCTTGTTTGACATTAAATAACATACTTTGGCACAGTACTTCAGACTTCCTGTTAAAGGCAAGGAACCAAATCTCTAGAATGTTTCAAAACTTATTTTTTAAGCGAAGTCACACGTGCGGAGTGCATTTTCCCTCCGATAAACAGCTAGCAAAGAAAAAAAAAAGAGATGTGAGTGAAAGGCAGATAGATAAAGGTAAGCAATATCTTTACGAGAATTTAGTAGCATCCAGTTTTAAAAACCTGATAAGCCAAATATGAAGTTGTCCACGGACAGCAAATATTAGCATTGCATCCACATCTTGATGTTCCAGGCTGCCTTTTAAGGCCTGCTTGCTCACTGGTGCAAGGAATGCTTATTAAAAACTGCTTTGCATTCTGGCTAAACCAGTTTCTAATATGGTTTGTTTTAGAAACAAAAGGAGGCTGTCTCCTCTTCCACCCGGCTACACACACACACACACACACACACACACACACACACACACACGCTTTTAACCACACAGGCAAAATTCAGCATGTCTTTTCTAAATCTCTCCCATCTGTCAAAAAGAATTATCAATCAAGACCTCTGGATTCTCCTGCAATATTTGTGCCTGTACCTCTCTAAAGAATTAAGCCCTTTTGTCTCCAGTGATTTGTTTGGGCCCCCCAAGGAAAGAATAAAAAGATTCATCACACACAAAAAAGACAAAAAAAGTGTGCGTGTGTGTGTGTTTGTGAGTAAAATGAACAAGAGGTCACAGCCAGTCATCTTCCAAAAATAAACTGCTAATCAACTGAATGTATGAACCAAAAAGTGGAAGGGAACCTCCCTGCTGTCAGATGCCTTTAGATTAAAAACAAAAAGCAAAAACAGCTAGTAATGCTTAGGATAAAATAAACTCAAATATAAAATTTTACCCAGAAATATAGATAAGAGCATGGCTTTGGTTTTATTCTTTGGAAAAAAGTACACACACACACACAGCAAAATAGACAAAGGGGTTCACATAATTTGAAGGATGTTCTCATGAAACAGACTTGAAAGACCTGTACACATTCATGCCTTTTTTTTTTAAAGGTACCAGATCACACAAACTCATCACAATCCTCTAATGGCAACCCTGTTTCAGATAAAAGTAGTCCTCGAGTTACGAAGAGTTCATTTAATGACCGTTCAAAGTTACAGCGGCACTGAAAAATAGCGTCACAACCATTTTTTGTGGTTACAATCTTTTGCCGCAGCCCCATGACCACGTGATCAAAATGTGGATGCTTGACAATTGACCTCTAGTTATGACGGTGGTGGAGTCCCGGGATTGTGTGATCCTCTTTTGCGACCTTCCAACGAGCGAAGCCAAGGGGGAAGCTGAATTCGCTTAACAACTGTGTTATTAACTGAACGACGGCAGCGATTCCACTTCACAAACTACTGTGGCAAGAAAGGATGTAAAAATGGGACAAAACTCGCTTAACGAATGGCTCCCTTAACAAGACATTTTGCGCTCAATTGGGGTTGAGGGCTGCCTGTATCTCAAACCAAAAAAAGGCCAGGTGCTTCCAACGGAGACACTTGAGTTTCGTGTATCCAGCTTCACCTCAAACACTGCCTTTTAACTTTCTTTTTTTTTAAGGGAATTAATGCCCACCCCACCTAATGCCACCTTGGAGATAAACAAGGATCAGGATTCAAAATGTAGTCTTGATGGCACAGATTTCTTTCCTGGTTTTAATCGCTCTTTGCCAAAAGCTCTTGAAGGCCTTCCTTGAAAGTTTCTTCCAACCAATGCAGATCACAAGTACCTGGGGGGAAAGGTGACATGAGTAGAGGAAGAGAAGAGAAGAGAAGAGAATTAGGAAATAATAGAATAGAATAGGAAATAGAATAGGATAGGATAGAATAGAACAGAACAGAATGCAGAATAGAATAGAGAAGGGAAGGGAAGGGAAGGGAATGGAATGGAATGGAATGGAATGGAATGGAATGGAATAGAATATGAATATGAATAGAATCTGGAAGGAACCCTGGAGGTCTTCTAGCCCAGCCCTCTGTTCAAGCAGGAAAACATACAGCAGATTTTCAGCAACGTGTCCCGAAACGGGAGTGTGCGTGTGCGCACGGAAGAGCACCAGAAAGCGGAAGAGCAGCTCCCCAGCATGCACTGGCAGGAGTGCTGGAAACTGGAAGAGCAGCTCCCCGGTGCGCATGTGTATACTGGGACGCTGAGCTTCCGATTTCTGGCACCTGCATTCACGCCGGCCACCTGGTCTTCCGGTTTCTTGTGCGCATGCACGCGCAAAGAATAACTGGCCAGCACGCGTGCGCGCTCCGGAACCCAGAAGAGCAACGGGCAACGTCTGGCGTGCCTGGAGAGATCGTTCTGCGTGCCACTTCTGGCACACATGCCATAGGTTTGCCATCATAGCCCCCTACCATCTCAGACCAGTGACTGTCCAGTCTCTCCTTTAAAAAATCCAGTGATTGAACGCCCACGATTTCTGGAGGCAAAGCTATGCCATTGGTTAATTCTCCTCCCTGTTCGGAAGTTTCTCCTTCATTCTGTAAAAATCCGTGCAGAGGAGGAGGAGGAGGAGGAGGAGGAGGAGGAGGAGGAGGAGGCGGCCAGGAGGCCTTTGCATTCAACAGCACCAAGAGTCTGGTTCAGAAAACAGCCGTGTTTTATTATACTCATTTCCCTGTTGGTCATGCGACCCACAAAGGAAACTGGAAGGCCCCAGCTTCTCAGGACTTCACCCAGAGGGCACTTTGGCAAATTTGAGGGCACTTACGAAGTCCTGCAAATTTGAGGGCACTTAAATTAAAGAGGTTCAATGGGCACATCAAATTTGATGCACCTGCAGAACCCCTCTGCTCATTGTCCCACCTGACAACTTTCCAAAGAATTATTTCCTGCCCCGCTTTCCAACACACCCAACCCCACGCCGTGCAAAACTTCTCCCAGCGAAGAGGAGCTACGTCGAAAGAGAGAGTAACAAGCCCATCAGGGTAGCAGCTGTGGAGTTGTCTGGGCCACAGACCCATTCTCCACAGCCAGGCTCCTCTGGATGTGTGGCACGGGCGCCTCAAGCGAGAGAGATCTCCAGAACTTCAATCTAAAAAGAAAGCAAGTTGAAAGGAGTCCTCGACTTAAAACCGTTCAGTTAGCGGACTAGTCGAATTTACAGACAGCACTGAAACATAGTGACTTACGACGGGTCCTCGCAGTTGCGGCCACTGTAGCATCCCCATGATCAAGAGATCAAAATTCAGGCACTTGGCAACTGGCATATATATTTACGAAGGTGGCAGCCTCCCAGACATAGTTTGATCACCATTTCCAGCCAGTTTCCAACAAGCCACTAAAGGGGGGGGGGGGGCAGGTTTGCTTTACGACTGTGATTCACTTAACTGCCAAGACGAACAAAGGTTGTAAAATCAGCTGCGACTCACTTAACCTCGCTGTACAAGAGAAATTCTGGTCCCGGTTAAACTGAGGACAATCTGCATTCACCTCCAGCTTTGCTCTGGACTTTTTTGAAAGTTCGACATCTCGGCAAACAATCAGAGCCAAGAATCCAGGAACAATCACAGGTCCTGTTCCAAATTCTTGGGCTCTGAAAGCAAAGGAAGGACTTTCTGGCTCCAAAATCAACGTGGATCTTGAATAAAAACCCCAGGTGTGGCCCGAACGCAACCCCAAGTGCTTGCTCTTTTTCAACAGGCATCGGTTTTCACCACCCTGAAACATTTCTCCTGCCAAAAAAATAAATAAAATCAGAATAATTTCTTTCTCTGGACAAGTAGCCTTAAGACAGCCTAAAGTAATGAGATGCTATATCTGCCCATTTGGAATCTGACTGAAGGAGGTCAAAGTAACACCGCCATGCTATCCCCAAAATAGCTCCCATTATCATAAACGGGTCTATCTATGCATACATAATGAGATGAGGCTAATTTATAATCTGTGAACAAGATGAATTAGATAAACAGAGCCCAGGTCAGTTTGGGTTGCATGAGTGAATACGTCTCCTTTCCCTGCTGTTTTTCCATCCAGGATCATTTCAAACTCAAGATTTACGCTTCCCAATTTTTTTATTTTTCTAGGCACCAAGCACTACGCTGCTGCCCATGGTGGCTTTGCTTTCTAACCCAATATTTCACCCAGCAGGTTACTGAGGGCCTCCTGGCCAAGGCTTTTTCCCCCCAGCTAAAAATAAATAAATAAATCGGGACCTAGGATACGTCATTCTTTTCAAGTTGAGTTTGTTTCCGAACTGAAGATCGGTCCTTAAAAATATAACACAGGCACAACCGCTTTAATGTTAAGTACACAAAGTTTATGCTGCATTCGCTCACGAGAACGTGCAGAGGCTATGGGAAATTATCCCAAATTCTGGAGAGGAATTGTTTGGCTTTGTTATTTATTTTATTTATCTATAAAATGTGTAGGCCGCCCATCTTACCTCAAGGTAACTCTTAAAATTGTTCCTTTCTTCCAAGGAGCTCAAGACAACAGAACTAACAGAAGAGAACGTTGCTCAGGGTTGAATTGTGGGATCCTAAGATCAGAGAATACCAAGGACCCCGCAACGGATTATCCCCTACTTAACTATACCTAACAAGTGTCCCTTCTGGATGGTCCCCATGTACAGAATACTTGCAAAATATGTGGGATATAATATTGGTTTGTGGTTTTGTGCCTGGCCAATCTAGTACCGTAACATTAACAAGCTAACTTACATGAAAAGAACTCATTCTTGGTCAGACTGTGTTTTTTTTTCCCCTTGCCATTCTTTAAAATGACAGTTGGTGCTTTTTAGGGTCTACTCCAGCCAAATACAGGAAATAAACAGCTAAGATATAAGCTTCCTTCAAAGAGCTGCTTTGGCATCTTCAGAGTCACGTAAGGACCAAAATACACACCGACTGGGCTTAGGAGGAAGAGCGGGAAAGAAAACCTTTGATGGACCTCCTGCTTGGCCACATACCCCAAGCAAACAAAACACATGTTACGTAACATCTTGCACCGCTTCCAAAGTTCCATCATCGGCAGGGATTAGCTCCGATGGTGAAATAAGATGCTCCACCTTCAAAAATCCTCCTGGAATTCCAGATGCTTCCTTTTTTGCGTCCAAATGGCCAAGCATCGTTTGGACCCAAACGTGAAGCCAAGGAATTATCGGTTAAATAAATTCACATTGTTGGGGACTCATACTTTGTCACTTCCCCAAGCAAGTGAACTCCAAGTGCTAGCTACCCTGGGAAATGAACTCTTCAAAAGCAAAAAACCCGAATCTTTCTGAAGCTATTACAGCCCCACCAATCGGAATACAAATTCCAGGGCAAACTCAAACCCATTTCTACACGCTCCAATATAATTCTTTCCTGCTCTACTCTTGGAACAGCACATGTTGCAGAAGCAAATTACAGCCTAACCAACCAACAAGTCATAAAGGAGGAGAGAGAGAGAGAGACAAGGCGCAACATTAGACCCCAAATGGGTTATGAACTTGAAAGCCAGAGGAATCTGGCTACCAGCAAAGCGTGGATGGAATTTCATTAGAAGGAGATAAAGTTAATATTTGTCATACGTTGCCAAAGGCTACAACATGTATTTGAAAGAGAAGCCAGGAATGCTTGGAAGATAAGAAAACATAACGAGTCACAAAAGTGAAGTAGAAAAACAGACATTTTCATCCTGGAAAGTTATAACAGAAAGCAGGACCCTTCAGGCTACAGCCTGTATCCTGTGGAACTACTTAACATAAATTTCTGTATGGTGGCCTCCAGATGTAGTGAAAATGAACTCCCTAATGCCAGGTAGGCAAGCTAGTTAAGGCTTTTAATCTGTCCCAGCAGGGTACTTCTTACATTTTCTTAACCAAGAATACTCACTCAGGAATATTTAACAGCAACGTAACTACAAAGGCCCTAGTATTCTTGCTTGACAAGTTTATCCTGGGAATATCTACAATTCACAGTTAAACTGTGGGGTCCTTTGTGATTTCTGAGCCTGGTGGTGTTCTTGCAGACATTTCATTACCAAACTAGTAACATCATCAGCGCACTGATGAGGTTACCTAGTTTGGTAATGAAATGTCTGCAAGAAAACCACCAGGCTCCGAGAGTACTAAGGCCCCCACAATCCTCTTCCTCCTCCTCTCCCACTCCCTACTACTGATGATGTTATCTAGTTAGGTAATGAAATGTCTGCAAGAAAACCACCAAGCTCAGAGAGCACCAAGGACCACACGGTTTATCATGCATTCAGATCATCATGCTAGAAGTCAGCATAAAACTGAAGAGAGGTTATGTCTGTGGGATTAGATGCCAGAAACAAACATTAAAGAGATGGAGCCTCAGCCATGGAGATACTGGCTGATCTTCCTTTAGTTACTTAACCTAACCTATTGAGTTAGTTAGTATCGTATGAATACAGCAAGCATACATTCCCTAAGTCTGTACACCAATCTTGACAACATCAGAAATATTAAAAACCAGGAATTGCAGATCGTGTCTTATTGGGAAGAGGAAGCAAAGCACTAGTTTGGAAAATTATAGGAAACCATTCATTTCAATGGAATGCAAAGATTGTAGGACCACAGAATTATAAAATGGGACACAGATCCCAGCTTCTCCAAGAAAGTTTTTTAAAAAGCTATCCGAGTCCCTCATTCTCTCTTCTCCACCCATAAAATGGGATTCACTATTTCTTATGGAAAGAGGCAGCCCCTGGCAAAGTGAAACAACACTACACAAAAATAGAGCAATCAATTTCAGTGTGTGCCAATCTCCACCTCGCACTGGCAAAAACAGGATATTGCCTGATAGTCTGACCTGATTATCCGCTCATCTAAAGCAAGGCTGCGCACATAACCTATAAATCTATTGTCCTACAAAGTTCCAGCGTCTTTCCAGTCAAGTCTGGAGAATTGTCTAGAATGTCTGAGGATCCCAGTTTGGGGGAGGGCGGGGGGGGGGGGTTTAACTAACAGAGCACCTTCTCCACTACCTAGCCTCAGAGGACCCTTGGCTATATTCTGCAAAACAGGTATTTATTTTTATTTATTTGAAAAAATTATATTGCCGCCTACTCGCACATGGCGAGTAGCTTACCATCCCTTATCAAAATAAAAAAATATTTGGGGCTAGGAGGCTAGGGTGAAGAGACAGTCCTTCATCTCTGGAAGTGTAAAAGTTACTGCAAGGACTCCTCCACTTACAACCATCCACTTAGTGGCCGTTCGAAGTTACAGCAGCACTGAAAATAGTGACTCAGGCCTGTTTTTCACACAGGGCCGCATCTGCGCTTGGGCAACTGGCCTGTACTTAAGACAGTTGCACTGTTCGGGGTGGGTGGGTGTGTGTGTCACGTGATCAGTTCCCGCCCAGGTGCTGACAAGGAAAGCCAATGGGGGGAAGCCAGATTCGCTTTATGACCAAGCGATTCACCTAACAAGTGTGGCAAGAATGGTCATAAACTCACTTAACAACTGTCTTGCTCAGCAATGGAGATTTTGGACTCAGTTGTGGTCGAGGGTCACCTGTCCATTCTTACCTCCGAAATAAAGTCACCCTTTGAAAGAAGAGGAGGAGTCTGATCTATGAACGAAAAAAGGAGCCTTTTGTGATTTCCCACCCACCCGCCGCATACGTCTCACCTGAATGAGCCCTGTAAAAAGGCAACGGGTACAAGTATGGGCCAATTATGAGTGAACAAACAATGACCTCCCACCCTAGCCACAAGGTGTGTCTCTTTATTTTCCACTCCTCAGCAACCAACAAACTTAGCATGGCAGCCCTCTCAAATCAGAACATCAATGCAAAAAAGGTGGCAAATAAATTATCAGACAAACTTTAGACACAAAACAAAAACAAGCATATATAAAAACTCCTTCCCCTTGTTTCTCCTGCATCCTTCTAGCACCCTGTATTTGTGAAAAACAGTTTAAAAATACAGTGACACATTTTAATAGGTTTTATATGCCTTAGCAGAGTTTAAGAATATAAAAGCACATCAAACACATCAGAATGAATGAAATGAAATATATTTAGCACCTGTCTTAGCAAGCTGAAATTAAGTGTCAGCACAGGTAGAATTACATTGTAATCCTACAATTCAGTTACATTCACACTAGCTGAACAAATAATGCTTGTTATGGTACACAGCTCATTTTGGGGTCAGTTTGCTTTTTTTTATTATTATTAGAGGTATAGAAAAAGCATGCTAAGTCCTGAGATACATTTTTAAAAACAGAAGCACAATATTTATATCATGTCGAAAATAATTCTGGCACCCGCGAAATAGATCAGAAATAGAGCCAAACACTTTGTAAAATTGCCATCGTTATATAATGTCAAGGGAGATAGCTGTTCACAGGCTAAGCCAGTCAGTCAAATTAAAACCAAAAGCAAGCTCGTATTCAAAAATAAACTCAACCACATGCTTCAATGAATGGATGAATCACTTTTTGTTTTTGTTTTTTTACAGCCAGCTTTTTAGAAGCAGAATGCACTTTTTCTGACCTTTTTTTCCCACCCACCCCAAAATCTTTTCAACTTTAAAAAGAGGAAGCCAATGAAGACAGGAGCAGTGCAATTCGGATACATACATTTAACAGGCATGCAAAGATTTCCTGGTCAAGAGATTATGTTCTTTTTTAAAATAAAAATAAAACATCTTCACCACGCTAAAATGTATTTCCCTTAATGCAACCAGATCTTTGTATATGCAGGCAATTTCCAAATAGGGCACAGGTTAAATTCTTCCCTCTCCACAATTCATAACTAGGTTTGTCTTCCACTACTCAGGATTATTAAACAGGATTATTAAATTATTAACTTTTTTTTTAAAAAAAAAGGAAAGGAGAAAGAAAATAACTTTGAGATGCCCCATACTTTACTTAAGACAAGCCAAGTATTCTTTTCTGAGGTCTCTTCCAAAGATGCACTCAAAAGGATATTGTTGATTTATCTTTCCTTAATAGTCACAACCTCACATTTGGCAAAATGTAAACCTTTCGTGGAAGAGACGCCAATAGCAACATTAACCTCTTTTTCCATGTTCATGGATATCCATTTTGAAAGAAATCTCTGGTTCCTAATAGAGACGGAAACAAGAGTCCTACAGAGGCTGTCCAGAGGCGGGCAAGAAGAGACAAAAAGCACCCCAAATCTAAAAGCTGTAGTCGGTTACAGCTGCACTTGCCTCTCTCTATGACATTTCAAAGACGGAAACGTATAGTTTTATACACTTTTATATACGTGTGTGTGTGTGTGTAGGTATATGTATAAATAAGCTCTAAGTATAACCAGGGCCTCTGTGCACGGAAACAAAACCCTTTTTCCCCCTCCCACTTTTTCTCACCCTTTCCTACGTAAAAAGAGGGGAGACAAGGAGCCTTTAAACAAAAGCCATCAAGCCAAACGTTTCCCCCCCCCCCAATTTTAAATTACTTACCTTCTCCTCCCGATTCACACCATCAGTAGGGTTTTCTCTGGTGGGGGCTGTGGGAGGGGGGGGGGGGAGGGGGGGCCGAGGGAGGGCGGAGGAAGTGGGGGGGGGGTTGCTTAGGAGGTCGGATCCTCTTGCATGTTAATGGAGGGGGGGTCCTTGGAAGAGGGAGGGGCCGAGGCCGCGGTGGGAGGAGTTAACGGGCTCAATGATTAAAGGGAAGGGGGGGGCAGGGCTAAAGGGGGGGGAGGAGGAGGAGGGGAGGGGAGGGTCCAGCCGGCTCCAGGCGCCCCCCTCCTCTCTCAGACCTGCTTCCTGCTTGAGGCGCGATCGCCCCACTAGGCCAAAGGGGGAGAAGGACCCACACACTTGAGGGGAGGGGGGGGGGCGTGAAAGGAAAGGGAACAGCCGGCAATTTCTCCTCCGGGTTTTATATTCTCTCCCGCCTCCTCCGTCTTCTTCTCCCCGGCTTTATTTATTTATTTGTTTTAATTCCTAACCCCCTTCAGCGCCGGCGGCCCCCTTCGCTCGGCGTCTCCTCCTCCGGCTTTCTCCCTTCGTCAGCCTCACACACACACACACACACATACACACACACACACACAACCAAAGAGACACCCAGCAACCACCACCCCCAGACAGGCCCGCTCTCCACCTGCCAGTAACGCGCCTGCTCATTGGACGGCCCGGACGGCGCGTGCCTCTCGCGCCCGTCCGTCCTGAGGACGAGAGGGAGGGCGCAAAAGGAGGAGGGGGGAGGAGGAGGGGCCGCCTCGTGACCTCACCCCTCACGGCTTAAACCCAGCCGCGGCCCAATCGGCGGCCGGGATGGAGAAGTCCGTTTCGAAAGGGGGGAGGGATCATTCAAATACATACATATACACACACATACCAACAAAAGGGTGGGGGGGTGTTGAGGAGGGGAAGAAGAGGGCGCTCCGGATTGGTCCAGAAAGGGAGGCGGGGCGAAAGGCGGAGCTTCATCCTTGCCCTGAGGCGGCGGTTGGTGGGTTTCTTTCCACCCGGCGCCCCCTGCAGGAGGGTCGAGGAAGACGGCGCCCGGGGGACAATGGGAACTGTAGTCCAGCCGGCCTGAGGAGAGCAGGGATGAATGGGAGGTGTAGTCCCACTCAAAAAAAAAAAAAAAAGCAGGGGCAGTAGAAATTGCAGCACCCCAGCGGTACCAGGGATGATGAGCTCTGTAGTCGTTTTGCTCCTGCAGATGGGAATTATGGTCCCGTGTGGGCTAGGAACTACCAGAAGGGGCAGTTTTAGCCAGCTGAAAGGGGAGGCTAGGATCTGTGACCGGGGATGATGGATTCTGGGAAGAGGCCCACAGATCTTGGATTATAGGAGTTCTAGTCCCAACAACCCTGGGATGTGAAGGCGATGGGAATGATGGGCCTTGCGAAAGATGCCCAAGAAAACTGCTGTGGAGTCCCAAGTCAGAGAAAACTAAAGGACCATGCTTGTTTTACGTGGATTTGGAGAGTGTGTCAAGGCAGAAGATGGGAATTGTAGTCACCGTACAGAGGCTGGGGGAGCTTGTTATTTTGCATGGGTTTGTGGAGTCCATGTCAGGCACATGGGAATTGTAGTTACCACAGATGCCAGGCAGCATAGAAGCACCTGATGGAACTGCCACCCTCTTCCCCTCCAATTGCTTTGACCAAGGATGGGGCTTGTAGTCAATCAGAAAAGGCCAAAAGGACAACGGTTATCACTCCATTGGCTCAAGAAATCATCCCCATCTGAGGATAATGGAGCCTATAGTCCAGCAAAAATTGCAATCCGTTTGCAGGGACAGGCAAGTGCCCACTCGCTAAACCTCTGGACTTGCAGCAGACAAGGGCTTTCTTTGCAGCTTTTTTACAAATTGCCATTTTCACGCACCGTGGCTTAGCACAGACAAGCTCTGCAGACAAGCCAGCATTCCTTAACAAGGATCAAAGTCAACTCTTCTTTTCCATCAACACCAGGGAAACCAAACCCACATCTCTGCAATCAGGAGGCTGCAGAGCCACTGTCCCTTTTGCATTAATTTATCCATTCGTTTCTGGGTTCAGCGCTGCCACGTACCAGCTTTGCCCTGGCCTCAAATGCAACCAGCTCGCTTATTTTCCCCCGCCACCCTCGATTAAACTTCCCAAACAATTCAATCTTGTTTCCTCATCTCACCCCTCCACACACACCCAAAGAACAATATCAACAAAACACCAGCGTTTCTGTGTTTTTTTAATTTGCTGACTCAAGAGAATTTCTGGGATGGGTGTGTGTGTGTGTGTGTGTGTGTGTGTGTATGAGAACAGGTAGCTCAGATGGCTTGCAATTCTTTTCCATACACTAAAGGGGAGAAGGGATTAGGATTCAAGGATAGAAGGGGAGCACCAAAGTGAGAGGGGGGGAAAAAAAGATTCAGTATCTCAAGCAAAGGCAGCAAAAAAAAAATGGTGTACACTATAACTATAGGGGGGAGGGCTACACTCCCAGGTCCCAGCGCTGAGAAGACGAGAGAACTGTCCTTCCTTAAGCCCCCCTCCCCAAGCACCCTCATGTTTCTTGAAAGCAACAGCTGGAGAGAAGGGAGGCATTTGGGGGGGGGAAGAGAAGAATTATAGGATTGCAAACATGGAACCGTTGCCATCAGCTGCCCTTTCCTCTGCTACGACGACGCAGGCGCTAAGGGGAGAGAGGGGGGCTAAATTTAAATCCTCTACTTCGTCCTGGGACAGCCTCAGTTTTCTTTTAGTTGACTCGGGGGTTCCTGAAATTCCGCCCGGCAAAACGGGCCTTGCTCCCCAGTTCCTCTTCAATTCTAGAAGGGGAAAAAAAAAAAAACACATAGAAAGAAAAGTTTTGAAATCCCGCACGAAATCCTCAACTACGACCACATCGCGGGTTATCTTTGCTGATAAGCCAGTGAATTAAGTGAATTCTGCCCCGTTTTACAACCTAAGCGAATCGCTGCAACTGTTTTTAAGTTAGGGACACGGTGTCGAGGATTAAATTAAATTAAATTAAAACGGGAAATAATTGCTATTCATTTACGTTTTGTGTTTCTAAACCAGCCATCTCCCTCAAAAGATGGGCGCTGGCAGGGGGACAATTTAATACGACTGTTAAAAAGAACTTATTAAAAAATTAGCATTCCAATTTAAATAAGGTTTAAAGCTTTTAAAATTATACAACGACAATCAAGATCAAAGGGTGGAAATGAAAAATGACTTGATGGAAAGAAAAATTCTGATCATTTTCCATCTTGTGTGAATGCTTCCTTTTCCTGTACTTCGTTGAATGTTTTAAATAAAAAAGTATTTTTCCCCTTCTGCTACCGCTCTTGATGCATAGAACAGAACTTGGCAATCTTACAGGAATCCAGAATTTAGAGAACAATACAACAAAACAATCATGTCTTTACTATGGCTATAGATCAAAAGAAGATGCTGCCCTTTGATCACAATCTGGCCATAAAAACTGCTCTTACCTTAGAATTTGGTTGTATTTAGCTAGGCGTTCGGATCGGCAAGGAGCACCAGTCTTAATCTGGGAAAAGAAAATCAATCAAGGAATATAAGCCTACAAGCAAGAATTCACAAGTAATGGCATCATTTTCATGTCACAAAAAAAGACCACTTAGCCAGGATCTACCATAGTTTCTCCAACCATAGTTTCTCCAACAACTATCATTCTCATAACAATACATCAACATTTCTCAATGGCAGCCATTTTAAAGATGTGTGGACTTCAACTCCCAGAATCCCCCCAGCCAGCTATTCTGGGAGTTGAAGTCCACACATCTTCAAAATGGCTGCCATTCAATGCTGCAGGACACCGTAGTGCAGTCCATCACACAGAGCCCGAAACAAGCTTGTTTCGCAAACCACAATTCGGTCACATGAAACAATACTGCCCGATCTCCCTCCCTGCCCATCCTTTAGGCCGATGCGAGACCCCAACCTCCCCCCCCCACATCCTTCCAGCAACCTTTGAGGCAGGTAAACCCTCACCTGTCCAGTGCAGAGACCAACCACCAAGTCGGCAATGAAGGTGTCCTCCGTCTCCCCAGAGCGATGGCTCACCATCACCCCCCATCCATTGGACTGGGCCATCTTGCAGCTAAAATAGGGAAAGGGGAAAAGAGACCACGAGGTGATTTTTTTTCAAACCGGCAAGCAAAGATCATCAAACCAAGAGCTGGGTGACTTTTCCCTGAATTTGAATTCTTTATTTGAGATCGCAGCTCCAGCTCTGTTCTTAGGGGGAGAGAGAGAGAGAGAGAGAGAGAGACTTTTGGCTTCATGCAAGGAAAGCAGCAGAAGTCTTTCTTTCTCTCGCCCAAAAATGAGTCTTTGTGAGCCTTGTTGCGCCGACGCTGCCTCTCGGAGTAGGATGCCTCACAGGTCCCAAAGGCTCATTTCTGGCGGAGTTTGGGGGAGAGAAAGAAAGACTTCTGCTGCTTTCCTTGCATACAGCCAAAAGCAGAAGAAGAAGCGGACTTACGCCTGCAGCGACTCGGTGACGGAGCCGATCTGGTTCACTTTGAGAAGAAGACAATTGCATGACTTCTCCTGCACGGCTTTGCTGATGCGCTTAGGGTTGGTTACCGTCAGGTCGTCACCCACCACCTGAATCCCGGCCTCGGCCGTGAACTTCTTCCAGGCTGGCCAATCGTCCTGGTCGAAGGGATCTTCGATGGAAACCACTGAGGAAGACAGAGAAGAGACGGATCTGTGATGGAGCTGCTTGGCCATCCTTTCACTGGGCTCGTTTCTACCCATTTTACAGAAAACAGCAGCAACTACTGAGGCGAGCGGTAGAACTACGAGGCTCACCATGACATTAGACCACCCAACTGAATTTTCTCACCAATGTCATTTGCAAAAGCAAGACAATAATCAAATATTTATTTTTATTCAAATTGTGTGGCCACCCCTCTCATCCAAGCAATTCTAGGCACAATTCCTGGTTTCTGGGTCGACCTAGTTTCATCCTTTAGTATACTACGATTGATCACCATCTTCTTTTAATGACCCTATAATCCGTTGTGGGGTGGAGTCTGGGCAACAGAATGGAGGTGTTTACTGGCCAGATGCCTTTCTTGTTGCCAATGCGGAGGTTTTTTTCCAGCAGATATATTCTCATTGTGCCCAGAGAAATATCTACCTCCATCTAGGATTGCAGCCTAGATTGTGAGACAAGACTTCTACCTCTAGGCCTTCATACCATTCCTATTTAGTATCCTATTATGATTTATGTTGTTTGCTTATTTAGTATCCTGTGACTATCACTGAATTTATATCTCAATTTATTATTGCATTTATGATTATGATCAAGATTTATTACTTGTGATAATGAGAGTTTATGCACCAGAGACAAATTCTTTGTGTGTCATACTTGGCCAATAAAGAATTCTATTCTAAATTTTACTTTTTTTTTTTTCAATCTGCCCAGCTAGTTAATTTCCTCGTTCCTTTCAAATTTCAGGCATTTATTTCAATTTCGAAGCTGAGCAACCACTCAGAAATTCTGCACTGCTTACAACCAAAACTTTAAACGGGACATAAACCGAAGCAATAATATTACAGATTATCTTCCTTTTCTGGCATTAAATATTTTGCTTTAGAAAAATCAAGATTTTGGTGTCAGTGACTAAGCACAATTTATTATAAAGGACAGTCCTTTAGTTCAAATTTGCTTTCGGATGCCAAAAGAAAGTCACTCCAGAAAAGGGTAAATTCCTTTACAATGCCCTTAACGGGGAGGAGGATCTGAATTTGAAATGTGCCACAGAGCATACACACCTGGGTAGTTTTTGACAAAGCTCTTGTACAGGTCAGCCAGCTGATCGGGAGAGATATATCGGCTAGGATCATCTGGGGATTTGAAGTCCAGGTCATATTTCCCATCACGATAAAATTCAGACGCCGCCACATCCATTCCGATGACAATCTTATCCGTGTAGCCGGCCTTGCCGATGGCATTCTTCAACAGCTCCAGAGCTAAAGAGAAAACACGAGCAAAGCCACTGAAGAAAGGGCCGATTAGCAAGCAATTAAGCAAAAGACAATCAAGTAATTTTGGAAGTTGGAAGTCCAGTGATGCTGGCTAGGGGATTCTGGGAGTTGAAGTCCATTTATCCTGGGTGGAGAATTCTGGGAGTTGAAGTCCACACAAGCTGGCTGAGGAATTCTGGGAGTTGGAGTCCATTTACGCTGGTTGGGGAATTCCGGGAATTGAAGTTCACTTAATCTGAGAAACACTACCTTTAAAATCTAACCATCCAGGCAATTTACCTTCCTTGTTCTCCAGGATGTTGGGGGCAAAGCCTCCTTCATCCCCCACGTTGGTGGCATCCTTGCCATACTTCTCCTTGATGACGTTCTTCAGGTTGTGGTACACTTCCGCCCCCATCCGCATGGCTTCCTTGAAGCTCTCTGCCCCGACAGGAAGGATCATAAACTCCTGCATGGCCAGCTTGTTCCCAGCATGAGAACCGCCGTTGATCACGTTGAAAGCCTTCGGAGACACCAAGGACCCCACAACAGTGGTTTTAACCCACAAACCAAGAGAGAACCAGCGTAAAACCAATTCAAGCTTCTAGTCCTTAACACTTACCCCAACAGTCTTGTCCAAACGGTCTCCACGGATGACACACCGTGGAGCACCATTCCCAGAGGTTTACAAGGACTTACAACTGGTTCCTTAATCATCATCATCTTTTAACCACCCCATAATCCCTTGCAGGGTGGAATCTGGGCAACGGAATGGAGCTAGGGTGTTTACTGGCCGGATGCCCTTCCTGTCACCAATGAGGAGTTTTGTTCAGCTTATTCAGCTATTCTCATTGTGCGGAGAGAAATATCTGCCTCTACCTAGGATCGTGAGGAGAGAGCTCCCCCTCTAGGCCAACCGTAACATTGTTGTTACATGGGGGGTAACTGCTGGAATCCTGACAACTAAGCACATGGAAAAGAACTGAAGAGTCTGGGGTTTGTCTTTGGGGGGATTCTCATTCAGGTCATGGTTGTCCCAAAGGTGCTTTTTCAAGAGACCACTGGACTTTTTTTCCCCCTTGAAGAGGTTTCGCTTCCCATCCGAGAAGTTTCTTCCGTTCTGAGTGAATGGCGTGGAATGGACTATAAATCCTTCCAGGCAGAACTTTGATGCAAACCCCAGAGCCAAAGAGGTAACTGGACTTTCTTTCTTTTCCCTTGAAGACGTTTCGCTTCCCATTTGAGAAGCTTCTACAGTTCTGACCGGTGGAGAACAGAAGGATTTATTATTACACTCCCCGCCGTTGAGTCAGAACGGGAGAAGCCTCTCGGATGAGGAGCGAAACCTCTTCAAGGAAAACCAAAAAAAGTCCAGCTGCTTGAATGAAAGGATTAATGGACTCCTGCATTCATGCTCAAAATATTTGATCTGCAGTTTCACTTCCGGCCAAGAGTCGGCTTTCTGCATGGCACAGCAAAATAAACTTACAGGCACCGGCAAAATAACTTCTTTGTTCCCGGCCAAATTGGCAATGTGGCGATATAGAGGTATCTCCTTCTCCGCCGCACCAGCCTTGCACACCGCCAGGGAGACTCCCAGGATTGCGTTCGCACCAAATTTAGCTGCCGTAAAGACACAAACAGACACAAAAAAAGAGGAATGTTATTTCCTTGCAATCGGTTCTCAACATACAGGTTGCTGCCGCTCAAATTCCTTGACTCAAATTGCTTATGTTTAAAGATTAAAAATGAAAATTGTGCTATTTTGGAGCTGGAATAATTTTTCCTTTTTCTACCCTTTCCCCCCCAAAATACGACCTATCCTGAAAGTAAGCCCTAGTTTGATTTTTTTACACATGCACCCAATATAAGCCCTACCAACCAAAATAAGCCCTAATTTAGATCCTGCCCACTCCTCCAGAGTGCAGGGGTACAAATTAAGCTAGGTTGGGGATGAGGGGGTGATGAAGCTGGCCTATTATTTACCTTCGGACAGGTGTAGCCAGGCCTCACACACCCCGACACCTGCCTTGCCAGCCCATTTCTTCTGCAGCCGGCAAGGCTTTCCTGAAGGCCTCTGGAGCTGAGAACAAAACTCAGGATCGATCCAGAGCTGTTATCAGCTGCAGAGGCCTTCAGGAAAGCCTTGCCAGCCACGGAAGAAGTTCCTGAGGGCCTCTTGACAGCAAATGGAAGCCAGGGGTGACGCACGCAAGTGAGGTTAGTCAGTGGATAACATCCCCTGAAAATAAGACCTGGTGCCTTTTTTGGGAGGGGGTGGAAGCAAAATATAAGACAGGGTCTTATTTTCAAGGAAACACGCTATCTCTAGCACTGTCCCTTTTAAAATTAGCCAGACCCATCTTCAATTATATCAACTAGAAATAATTCAGACCACAGGGGAGCCAAACATTTCTGTTCCCAAGCATGACAGTTGCTCATTTGAGTTGTTCCCCAGCTTACGGCCTTTTTGCCACTGTTGTTAAGCGAAGCACTAGTCGTTAAATGAATCGTGCCACTGTTAAGTGAATCCCAGCTTCCCCCATTGATTTGCTCATTGGAAGCCAGCTGGGGCCTCCCTCACTGCTAACCCTTTTAAGGCTCCAAAGGATAACTTATTTCTTTAACTTAAGAATTGTGTCAGCAGCAAAGCACAAGAGTGTATCGTTAAAAGACTTTCAAAATAATTTTGCTCCCCATATGCAAGGGTGAAACCTCCTATACTTACACTTGTTCTCAGAGCCATCCATCTCAATCATCAACTTGTCAATCTTTTCCTGTTCCACCACACTTATATTCTACGGGGGGAGGTGGGGGAGAGAAGAGATCAGAAACAATCATAATTTAGCTTATGATCCCCAGTCCTGGGTGATCAACTTACACACACTCACCCATTGTGGCTTCTAATCCTAGTTTGTGACTTAAACTGCATAAAGCAAGAACCCCTAGCTTAAAATAGGGGTGTTAAGACCTGGGCAGCTTTAAGACTTGTGGACTTCAACTCCCAGAATCCACCAGCCAGCATAGCCAGGGACTCCAAACTAAGCAGCTGTAGGGCTTGTGGACTTCAATTCCCAGAATCCCCCAGCCAGCATAGCCAGGGACTCCCAACCTGGCTGGGGAATTCTGGGAGTTGAAGACCACAGGCCTTAAAAAATTGCCAAGGTTGGACAACCGAGGTTTAAAGCGATTCTTTGCTCCTTCGGACGTCCTTAAAAACACACAGCCCTCCCCGTGCAAAGAATTTTTAAAAAAACACCACACGTTTTCCCATGCAGCCCAGTGCTCAGCCTACACTACAGGGTTAGCGTTAAGGGGGAGCCATGCCTACCTTGTTAACCAGGGCGGGCGCGATAGTTTTATTCACATGCTCAACAGCCTTTGAGACACCTGGAAGGAACAACCAAGAACCATCAACTACACTCAAAAACTCTGCAAGGAGCAACAGGCATTTAGTAAGAGGGGCTGGCAGGCAAGCAATACAAATTTCAGTCTCCTAGTCCTCAAACCAAGAGATCCAAGCATGCATTTAGCGGTTGTTAAATCCCCCTTTTCCTGAACAATTGCGGAGAAACATCAAATCCAGGAATGCCAGCGAGGAGGTCAGCACCCAAATCGTGCAAAATGGTAACAGCCCAGCCAGTGTGCATCTGTTACCTGAGTGCACAGCGCTGGCGCCAGGAACATATTAATGTACTTAACGGCTCTGGAAACACCTGAGAAGGCACAGGGTTTGTGGAGGGAAGAGAAAGAGAGATGGGAAAGAAAGAAAGAAAGAAAGAAAGAAAGAAAGAAAGAAAGAAAGAA
>NW_020769387.1:1825283-1841408 GCF_900518735.1 Pseudonaja textilis | reverse complement strand
AAGAAAGAAAGAAAGAAAGAAAGAAAGAAAGAAAGAAAGAAAGAAAGGAGAAAAAGATGAAAAGAAAGAGGGAAAGAAGGAAGGAGAAGGAAAGAGAAAGAAGGAAAAAGAGAAAGAAGGAAAGAAAGATGAAAAGAAAGAGGGAAAGATGAAAAGAGGGAAAGGGAAGGAAAAAAGGAAGGAAAGGAAAAGATGAATGCTCACAAAGACGACAAAAGCAGCACTTCATGCAGGGAAGGAAGAGGAAAAAAAAGGAGTGCGCATGAAATGCACAGCAAGAGAGACCCCTGGGACAGAGAGAGTGTATCTGACAACAGTTTAATGCGACGTTAAGTTTTGAATTGGGGAACGGACACAAATCCAATCACGCTAAATGGATCTGCCAGAGATATTCACAGAAGACAAACCGTGGCTTCACATTTCTCCCTGAATTTATCGCCCCCCGCCCCCCCCCGAGGCAAATCTGAAGTAGTGTGGCAGTTTAAAAGCAGAAGTACATTCCAACACTTATCTTACAAAGATTGTAGCTAAGCTACCGGATCTTCTGCCCACAAAAATCCTTAATTGGAGAACGTGATTGATGACACCCAGCCTGTGAAGGTGCTTAATTGGAGAATCTGATTTATGACACACCCAAGGGAGGGAGGGGGGGAACAGGGTCACAAATGACTGTAAATTACATATGCCAGAGTTGGCTTCATACAGGTTAATGCCATAGATGTTGCTCCTAATAAATCATTTTGTTTCTTTTGAAGCTTGGCTTGAGGCACTTGATTCAATTAGGGCGATCCCCGGAACCCTGACAGTACTTATGTCTGAGCCTTTTTTTTGGGGGGGGGGGGGGAGAGGGCGACACCGTGTATTCAATAAATATGGAATTATTTGAAGGACACTACTAGCAAAGCAGAGCAGATTGACAATTTTCAAGTGAAAGCCACGTAGCTACCCCTAGCCGGAAGGGGCTACCTTTTCCCAGGAAGCGAGTCTTGTCGTTGTCACGGAGTTCCAGGGCTTCGTAGATACCAGTTGACGCTCCGCTGGGAACGGCAGCACGGAAGAGACCTGTGGCGGGGGGGGAGGAAAAAGGTAGGAGCCCATTTGTTGAGCCGAAGGAAGACGAACCATTTTCCCAGACTTGGGAGCGAAAAAACGATTAGGAACTTTGGGGGGGGTGGGGTGTCTTCCAAGGCTACTAACCTCTGCTGGTGTGGACGTCTACTTCAACGGTGGGATTCCCACGGGAGTCGAAGATTTCACGGGCGAAGATCCTGAGGATGGACATGGTGTTGGTCTAAAGGAAAAAGGACAAGAGAAAAAATGTTTTAATTTCGCCCCCCCCAAAAAAAACCCCATCATATCCACATATTCTGGAAGCCAGGAATGTGAATTTTTCCAGCGAGTAAAGGTTTCTAAGGCAAGTGGCACATCTGAAAACACACTGACGGCTAGAAACTTGGGAAGGGGAGAGGGAGAGAAAGAAAAAGAGAGAAAGAAAAAGAGGAAGGGAGGAGAGAAAGGCAGGAAGGAAGGCAGGAAGGAAGGAGACAAAAGAAGGAGGAGAGAAAGAAAGGGGAGGAAGGAAGAAGGGAGAGGAAGAAAGAATGAAAGAAAGGAGGAAAAGGAAAGGAAGGAAGGAAGGGCTTTTCATTCATGCAAGATATAAATGCAAAGAGACTTCTTCCGGCATTCAAATTAAGTATTGGCAGAAGGAATGGTTTGTCTGCTTATTTTCGGACATCCTCGAGACCCAAACTCTCCCTCCACAGCCTGGCCAGGAGAGGTCCATGGCCACATACATAGCCATTTCTTTGCAAATCCAATTTGCTTCCGTAAATAATGAACATTTCCCACCAGTGATGGAAAAGCAAGGAAACTGCCCCCTTTCCCATGTCTGAATTAAAACCAACAACCTTCTCTCTCTCTCCATTCTCGATTTCCATATTTATTTTTTAAAAAAACAGGATAAATCCAGACAGAAATCCAGCCTTCTAAACAAAACCTTGCCGTTCCATTATTATATTTTCATTTTACGGCCTTTATGGCCCACACAGAGTTGCTGTGGATGATACAAACAGCCAGATCAATGGAATAAATTAAAACACTGCGGATGGGCTGGTGAGCAGAACCTTTGCAACAAATACATCAATTGATTTTTTTTTTAAAAAAAAGAACAGCTCCCATCATCCACAGCCAGCAGGGCACTCAGACCCGGGTTTATAGGGGCGGTAGTCCACTCATCTAATCCATAGATTAATCTGAGACAAGAGTCCAGATTTCAGTTTAGCTAGGAAACAAACCATGCTGGTATTCATTCGTCCTCTGGATTTATTGAAGGACAGACTAAAAATAAACCCATTTTTGTTAATATTTTAACAAGGAAGGAAGGAAGGTAAATTGATACACTGAATTTGAAGAAGGCAGACAAAAAAAACCCCGACAATATAAAAACAATCCTGAGCTGGCCAGCTAAAATCTTTAAATGAACTGGAGAGGAAAAACAACGAATTCCTTGCAATTCCAGGTTTTGCCCTGCAGAGAGAACACTGAATATTTCAAATATCTCCCAACACGGCTTTACCAGCATAGAAGCCAGCGCTCTTGCGTGAATCTTTCCTCCAGCTAAGGTCACCTTCAAATTAAGCGCTGCCCTAAAAACACTCATGGAAAAAAAATGATTTTTTTTTAAAAAAAAATTTAAATCACGTGTCCGTTCCAGGCTGCGGGTGAATAAAATGGAGCCTTCCACAGCTCTTGGTAACCAAGCCTGCTCTCAAATGTCTTGGCTCAACCTGACTCAGCGTTTTATGTAACTGTAAAAAAAAAAAAATTACCTTGCAGGAAATCAAGTTCTAGAATCGGAATGACTCAGTTTTTGCAAACGGCTGTGACTATCAATGTACCTTATGATTCTCTTTTATGTATACTGAAGAGTATTTGCACCAAGACAAATTCCTTGTGTGTCCAACCACACTTGGCCAATAAAGAATTCTTATCTATTCCGCTTCTCTCCAAATTAAGGAGAAATTTTGAATTTCCCAAGCCCTCTGAAAAAAGATACAAGCAACTTCCAAACTCTAGGAAACCTGAAGTCTCTTTTCCACCCCTGATGCTGGCTGGGAATTAGAACTATTAGTGTCCATCACACCCAGAAAGGTTGAGGAAAGGGTTTCCCCATATTTTAAATATCTGGGAAGGCAGAAACTTTGCAAAGCCTGTTGCAAAGACTTTAAAGCCTGTGCACCATTCACCGTTGTGTTAAGCGTTGCACAAGAGCGTGCCAATGAATTAAAAAGGATGATTAAAAGCTAAGCCACGCAATTAGGACGTGACTAAACTTCTCCGCTGGAGGGGGAAATTTTGGCTGCGTGACTAAGAATAAAACTCACACTTTGTAAAAAAAAAGTGGCCGCATGGAAGGGTTTTTTTTTTAATTAAAAAAAAAAAAACCCTTTGAGCATATGGCTGCAACTTTCTGCATTAGGCAACAACTGTCCTTCCCATCAATCACGGTTTGTCCTTCTCAGGAGACGGAAGTATGTAAGGCATGAAAGGCGGACCAGCTGCTCCAGGCCATCTTCATCTCGATCTCATTTCCGCCTTAAGAAAAGGGGGGGGGCTCTGCACGTGGTTTTCCCCCCTTAAAAGGAGGATTCTGTGGTCCACGTGCGAAAAGGATGCCCGCATCTCAGCTACCCCCAAGCCATTTTACCAAGGCAGTCTGTTGCAAAGGCTTCGGAAAATGATGGCCAAGGGGCTTCTGCGGAATCACCAACTCTCCCCCCCCACCCACCCCCCAAAAAGATCATTTTCCCACCAAACTCAGGTGTCCTGCAGCTTAGATTCTTAACCTTGTAAGCAAATAAAGGCATGAATAATATTTTGAACAAGGCCAGCGAAGTAAATGAAAGGGGTTTCCCTTATTTTGCAGAAAATGTAAGAAAAAATAAAAATCTGCAGGTTTTCTCTGGCTCTGGAACACCTTTTAATATGGGATTTTATTTCATTAACACAGGATTTATTTCATTAAAAATTAGGAAACGAGAGGCAAACATTAGAAACTGAAAGTATTATTATGCGTATGTGTTAGATAAATATAAATTGCTACCATGAGGAAGTATATGCCATCCTTAGAAGCCGGAAGAGTACTTAATACTTACATAGTATTAATATATTTAATATACTCAAACAGTATTATTGTTGTAAGTATTGTGTATAAAGTAAATTAACTCAGACAATAGGCTGTTCATTAAGAAACGTTTTCTTTTAAACCTGCAAGTTTTCTGTAGAAGAACAACAGGTTTGTTACCCCTCAGCCCCTCCTTATTTTTAACCCTTCTCTGCAGCCCTCCCCTCCTGAACAAAAGGGGGGATTAATCCATTTTTTTGGCTGCCACTGAAGCCACAGGACCTAAGATACAGACAAAAAATGCGTCTGGAGCATCCTTTAAAAATAAAGGTTTTTTTTCTGAAGCCTTTACAGCATCCTATTTGCTTTACAGGAGATGAAACAAACGCTCTTTTTAACCCCATTTTTCAAGCTTGCTTTGATTTTAGCCTAGGTTTTTCCACCCATGCCTTCCACACCTGTTGGGACTACTATACAACACTCCCCTACCTACATCAGCTGGCAGGGAACCATTGGTAATATAGTCCTGGGTTAACTAAAGGGCGCCATGTTGGGCTTCTTTGGACCACTCGCTTAAGGAAACTAGTTTCCCCAGGTGCCATGATGCAAACCTTAAAATAAAAAATATTAAATAAATGCCTTTTTTAAAAAATGCATGATGAAATGCTGAAAATGGAAAGTGCGGGGTTCCCTTTTTGCTCTTAGCAAAATGCAAATCTCCGAAAATGTTTGCAAAAGGGACGCCCAAAGGCACACCTATTTCCTCTCCTTGCAAAAAAGGAAATGTCGAAACGTCTTAAACCAGAGTTTGCAAACGTCTGAAAGAAGATTGATATATAGATGTATATAACATTGCTGCAAAATATCCCCCCCCGCATCCTCCAAAGCAAACGCTTTCCCAACTTACCTTACGCTAAAGCTCTCTCACGCTGCAGCAGCACCTAAGGAAATAAATTGCAATAATAGTTTTTTTGTGGGTGTTTGGGTTTGTTTGTTTTTTTGTAATTAAAATTGAAGAAAATCTAATCACTGCAACGTTGCTCGCCTCGCGCAGTCCGGGCAACTAAAGAAGATGCGGCCGGCGCGCACTAAACTATAGCCCGGTTCATGCAGATGAGATGGCCTCGTTGCGGCTTTTCATTGGCCGGCCGCGCCGCCCTGCCGCCCGCCGATTGGCCGGGCGGGCCTCTCGCCAGCTCGGCCTCTTGGCGCGTGCGCTACGTGCTCGGGCATTTTCTCCTTTGCGCAGTCGCGTGGGCGGGCCGCATTCAGTTTAGTTTCCTTTTTTAAATTTCTTTAGCCAGAGATGGAAAAATCCCCATTTTTGTAAATCGGAGGGGAAGATTTTGAACCGGGCTTAATTTTTTTTTAATCTTCTCCATGCTGCGCATTGGATAGCTTGAAAACTGGAATAATTCTCTTGCACAGAAATCATTATCCAGTAATCCAAAGCTTAATAATCAAATTAATAACCAAAATAGCCAAAAGCTTCTTTATTCTAAATATCCAATCTGAATAGTACAAAAGACTACAATTGAATATAGACTTTAATACATTTAACACTTAATTTTCATACTAATGAAAACAAACTTCTAAACAGGATCTGAAGTTTGTAAAATTGTAGCTTTAAATGTGATTTAGCACTTTTTTTAAAATCACAACTGGACGTGTTCACTTTAGTATTTCTCAGTGTTTCTGTGCTAATATTTACTCTGAAAGGGAACTACTATACAATAGAGACAGATATCTAAAATTTAATCCAAGGAAGTGATGTATTTAAGAATTCTAAAATGCTGTTTTCCAAACCCCAACTTCATTGCGTCTTTTAATGTCTATAAAAGTCCAGTTTAATTGCTTGTCTTAACACAGACAGGGTTAGACTTACCTGGTCAAAACTCATTTACAACAGATTTGCAAAAATGCTAATTATACTTCATGAGAAAACATACCTCTTAGCCTCTTATTTGGTCTAATTTGGCCCAAAACCCATTACTTTTTTTAAAAAGAGACCCCAAAATATGTAAACTTCACCTCCTTGGAAAAATTGAGTATTCTAACTTTTCTGACACATCCTGAACAGATTCACGTACAAATAAAAAAACCACTTCCATCCTAGTCAACCAAGATGTCATTTCACCTAAAACCTCGTGTCCAACAAATAAACCAATTTATGGCGTAGGAAGGTTGAATTAAACCCCTGCAGTAAATTATGAATTGAATGCAGAGACAGAAGTAAGTGGTATTCAGTCCTTAGTAGTTTCAGAGAAGGAATTTGGCTTCAGCCTTGCAATGAATTTCTAGTAGCAATAAAAACACCGAAAGTTCTCCCTTTGAGCAAATAAATGCTGGAATTATTTTGTCCCTGAATCTTTTTTTTCTAAACAATACTATAGCGCTCTGAGGCTACTAGTGTGTAGATACACACAAGGATTGTATTATTTTTAAGGTCATGCAGCCAGTTAATTTTCTGTGAGCGTCTGGAAGAATCGCCGTCAGAATTGGGAATTTTGGCGACTTTCTTAACAGCCGACATCTGGTTCCAGAGGTGGTAGCCAGAAGCTACCTTGGTATCATCTGTGCCAGAAATTTGGATGCTTTAAGGGGATGGTCCAGCGGTATCTTAGCTGGAAAAACTTGCTTTGACAGGCACGGTTCTTTCCATGCTGAAATACGGAATGCAGAATTGTAAAAAAAATTAGAAAGATGGGGTTTTGAACTCAGAACACCAGATTTGGAGCAAATCTGAGCCGTCTGCTGGAGAAAATCTGAATGTGACAGTATCAAAACACATGTCTCTTTGTCACTGGGACTGATAAGGTTTGGAAACCTATGGGTTGCAGCCCATGCTAAAAACCGACCTGTGGTTTATTTTTGTCTTGGTTTAATCTAATCTGTAAGGCCAGCTCCTTGGGACTAAATCCAAACCACAGTTCAGCCAAACCTCAGTTTATCAGGGCAAGAACTAAGTTTGCAAATGCAGCTAGATTTATTCACAAAGCCCAACAAAATGCACAAGCAGAGATCCAACTTATTTTCCAGGGCACGAGAATGCAAGCAAAGAAACCACGGATGGAAACTACGGTAATCCAGGAGAGAAGTGACCTAGAATAAAAGAGATATTTCTTGACAATGACAACCATTAATTAACCAGTAGTTTGCCTCCAGAAGTGAGCTCTCCATCACTGGAGGCTTTTAAGAAGAGATTGGATAACTATTTGTCTGAAATGGTATAGGGTCTCCCGGCTTGAGAAGGGGGTTGGACTGGATGACCTCCAAGGTCCCTTCCAACTCGGTAATTAGTTTTGACAGGGCAGGTAACAAAAAAAAAGGTTGGCAGCTGTTCAGAAGGAAAGAGGAAGGTTTAATGCTTAGGATCTGTCTCTTGTGATGTCACAAAGACAGAGAATATTAGCATCCATTAGGGGCAAAACTCCACAGCTGGTTCCATTTGGATGGCTCTTAGTCAACACTCTCCACCTTAATCCAGTCCAATTATTGGACTTAATCCAATCCAATATATATATATTAGCATTGACAGATTCCCCTCCTCATACCTATTTGGAGCAAAATGTCCACAAAGTGCTAAAAAAGAAAAAGAAAAAATTACGAGAGCTTTGCTATTCCATTGGAACAAGAGAGGATTGGGACCGGGCGAGTAAGTATCCCTTGTGTTTAAGCGTACACATCATAATTAAAAGGGAATTTATCATCAAAATCTGTGCAAATCTTCAGCTCCTCTTCCAAATTGGTTTGTTTTCCTGGTTTTGTGTTATTTTTCTTCTCCCAAACGTAAATTTCAGTGCCTACCTCCTTTAAAGTGGAGGGTTTCTATGTATTTATTGATTTTGCATGAGTTCGATCTTTTTTTCTATTGTGAAAAAGACCCCACATTCAGGCCCCAATCTTCCTTGAGCCCCTCTTTGAGGGCACCAAGCCACGAATCTTGGTTTATCACTGTCAACAGGGCCACTCACACCCAATCCTGCACAATTCCATAAATATTTAGAAATCCCTCTGACAAGCTACCGATTTCTCTCTTCTCTCTTGAAACCAAGCGATAGCTTTGCCCCCTAAAACAATTATCATCTATAATTTATCATCTTCGATAGAACATTTTTTTACTCCTCCACCGCCTCTCCCTTCCATCTGTGCAGCCGAAAATGATCGCATTCATCTCTGGAAAAAAAAAAAAATGTCTGTCTGGCATTTGCAAAGATGGAACAGGGGAAAAAACAAACCTCTCTTAATATTCAAATGAAAACTGCATTGTCTTTGACCAGGGCCAGAAACAACACACGACTCATTGGAAATTTTAAAAATAACAAAAAACGAAAAGGGGCTCGTTACACAACGAAGCTCTTTCCAGAAAATATGATGATTATTCCTTTGCACTCCTTTCCCCTTTTTCTGACCTGTCCAGTTGAATGGGTGTTTTCAAAATGCATAATTTTTAAAAAGGGTGGGGCTGATCGGTGTGCTTTGCATCTCAAAGAAGGAACGGGGTGTCCCAGTTAGAAAGCAGGTTTTAAATTGGGCGTAAACAAGGGTAGTTTGAGGGTTTGGTTTCTTGGATGTTTCCCCTGGGTTTTGAACCTTGACAATCCTTCAGGGTAAGAGGCTGTTAGGACCCTCCACACTAGTGAATTGAAATAAATAGAACAAACTTTTTTTAAAAAATGCATAATTTGAGTTTAGGGGAAGGGAGTTTTGCTTAGTAAGACTCCATCTCTACTCCAGTCCAAACTACAGGTAATCGTTGATTTATAACTATTGGTTTAGTGACCGAAGTTTAGAATGACATTGAAAAAAGTGACTTATGACCCCTTTTTCACACTTACGACCTTTGTAGCATCCCCATGGTCCTATGATCAAAATTCAGATGCTCACAGACCTATTTGTGTCCCAGATTAACGTGAGCCCTTTTTTTGCGACTTCCTGTCTAAGCAAAAACAATAGGGAAGCCAGGTTTATTTAACAACTATTAGGAGCTTAACGACTGCAAGGGATCCCCTTAACAACGGCGGCGGCAAAGAAGGGTCGTAAAAGAGACCAAAATTCACTGAACCATCTTGCTGAGCAGTGGACGTTTGTTGGCTCAATTGGGATTGTAAGTTGAGGACCTCTTGTACTTTGGACCTTAGTAGATTGGGCAAGATTGACCAGCCTGGTCCTTTAGTTTAGTTTATTTTATTGTCCTTGCACCTCATACCATGAAATTAAATACCATCTTCAGTGTACATTATGACTATGAAAATAAACACAAACATACACCATCCTTAGTATTCTATACAAATATATACATCTATATATTTTCTCCTGAAAATATCGGTGCAGCCCTGAAATTAAACCCTTACCTAATGCACGACAGGCAATCAAAATGTGGATTATCACCCATTTGGGACTGCATTACAACAGACAGGACGACTGGACTTTAAGCCCTGTGGAAATAAGGCTGAGGGAATAAAGATTTGCAGGATCCAATCTGGGTCGGTCCCTGGGGGAAGAGATTTATTCTTCTAAGCTTTCAGATTCATTCTGTCTCCAGCATGCTTGCACTGGGCTGTTCTATGCGTGGTCAATTTATATGGTGCCTGGTGTTAAAAGTGGCTTTTAGTTTTTAATGGTGGTGTTGATAGCCAGCTATTAAGTTGTTGTTTCCTTGGCTCCTAAGCACTTGGTAAACAGGTGAAAAATCAGCATTCTTGCTGATGGACAAGGCACCCGGGTCCTGATCGTTTCTCTGGCTATTTTTGTCCCTCCTCGGCCAACAATATGAAAAAGTTTTCTCTCCCTCCCCCCCAAAGAAATTAAAGTTATCCAACTTTGCATCTAGAAAGCTAGCCCCTCAGGTAATGAGGGACCCTGATGCCTTTTCCTTGAAGGGAAGGGGTCATTGCATAACTGCCAGCCAAGAGGGGATTATGGCCCCGTAGCACCTGGAGGTAGCTGTCAGGATGCTTCCTTCGCCCGCTCATCAGGTTTGCAAGACGGGCTTTTAAGGTGATCTTCTCCAAAAGCTCATAATATGCCTGCGGCCATGCTGGGTTTTGTGTTTTTTTTTTTTGGCTTGTTCTGCAAAGCGGCAGAATGTACAGAGATCAAACCCAGGGCCCCTAAAGGCATTTCCTAATCCTGCAAAATCCAGTTGGGTAAATAGTCCTTGAAAATTGCTGACCGGGAAATGCCAGCAATTCAGGCCAGCTCCCAGATTGCCCGGGAGACCCAAAAAAACAAAACAAAAAAAGGCGGAGAATATCGAGGCTCCCAAGTTGCATCAGGAAAGGTAAACACCTGTGTCTTTCTCAACCTTGGCAACTTAGATTTCAAGGCCCAGAATCCCACCCAACCAGACTCTTCGGTTTTAATTTTGTTTTTTTGTTTTTTTTCCAACTTGACCTCGAAAAAGACACAGCACAAAAAGAAAGAAGACTGTGGAGGGAAGAAGAGAAAAATTCCCTGGGAGCCTGCTGGCTGAGGAATTCTGGGGGTTAAACTCCACAAGTTGCCACGATAATAGAAGAGAAGAGAAGAGAAGAGAAGAGAAGAGAAGAGAAGAGAAGAGAGGAGGAGGAGGAGAGAAGAGGAGAGGAGAGGAGAGGAGAGAGGAGGAGGAGGAGAGGAGAGAAGAAAACAAAAGAGAGAAGAGGAGAGAAGAGAAGAGAAGAGAAGAGAAGAGAAGAGAAGAGAAGAGAAGAGAGTAGGAATATAATAGAATAGGAATATAATAGGATAGGATAGGATAGCATAGAATAGAATTCTTTATTGGCCAAGTGTGATTGGATACACAAGGAATTTGTCTGGGTGCAAATGCTTGAGGCATACTGGCTTCCATTGTCCCTTTCAAGAACGGGAACATGCAAACCTTTCAAGAGTGGACTGGATGGGGCACCACCAGGAAATGCCTGCCTTGCAAAATAAATGAAGTAGGGAGAACCCCCTCCAAAGCAAAACAGCAGCAAACAATTCTTAGTTGTTACAAACGTGCCTGTGAAAAATCCCCAGGAATTCGAAATAATTCCAAAATATCGGAGGAAAATTAACAATTGTTTAGAAGAAATCACAAAAGTTAACACTGAGTTGAAACCAGAGATATTTCTATTAGGAGTCCTAAAACAGAAAATGAGCAAGAAATTATTATACATAATACTTTCATAGACTAAGAGCAGCAAGGCTTGCCTTTGTTCAAAATTGGAAATGTGAAGGTGTTTCCACTCCCCGAATTTATGATCATAAAAAAAAAAACTTGGAATGTGCAGAAATGGACGCGAAACTCAGACATAAAGAGGAGTCAGAATTCTGCGAGATTTGGAACTTGTGGTATAGTTGGTTGGAAGACAGACAAGAAAGGAATAAAAAGTCCAATAAAAGGATAGGATAGAAATTGGTAATATGATATGTAAATTTATTCGTGATACACAATTAGAATGAAACTTTGTATTATATTTAAATAAGTGAATGAACATTTGATACAAACGCAGGAGTTGGTCAATTAGAGTGAACATTGTATTTGCCTATCTTGCGACAAATGGAATTTCTTGATTTTATTCTATGTACATAAATCTATTGAATAAGGTATTTTTAAAATTTTTAAAAAAGAAAAAAAACCAAAATGTTTGAGCTTTTCAAACATGTCAACGATAGCCATCTCTCAAATTTCCCCTTATTTCCAGACACCCAAAAGTATATAAGTGGTTCTTTGACTTACAACCATTTTTTTACCGATGGAGGCTACCTCAGCCCTAAAAGAAAAGGGTGACTTATGACCATTTTTCGCACTTACGACCATGGCATATAGTCCAAATTTGGATGCTCGGCATCCATTTACGATGGTTGCAACGTCCCGTGATTCAAAACAAGGAAGCCCAATTCAACTTCCCAGCCGGGTTCCTAACTTAACTAGGGCAGCGATCCACTTAATGGCGGTGGAGAAGAAAGGTGGTTAAAACAGCTCAAGAATTCACCCAAGAACCATCTCACTTGGCGGTGGAAATTGGGGGGGCTCCGTCGCGGTTTCGCATCGAGGGTTACCTGTGATTTATTTCCCCCCGCACCCCCCCAAAAAATCCATGTGAATTTCTCAAATGCCTCTAGCTATTATTGCGGAGTTCTTCCCACTGGCTTTTAAGGCCTCTGCAAGCATCTGCCTTTCAGCTTGGCATAAGGCATTAACTTCAAGGTATATAAAACATTAATGCTTGCAGGATTCAATCTAGCCAATCAAAGGAAATGGAGGAGGCAGTGGGTGATAACCTAATGACTGAGGGGGGGGAAAAAAACCCCAGCCTGTTTCACCTGACAGTTCCCACCTGTCTCGGCCACAGTGTTGTGGTCTTTTCTGCTGGGTCTATTAGAAACAGCGGTGCCTCTCCCGGATCCGCAATATAATTTATACTTTCTCACTCAGCAAAAGGGAAAACAGAATATCTGCTATTCTTTTGGCAGGAGGGAAAAAAAAGAAGCTGGTTTAAGCCAATTATTATTTACCTTTTTCGGAGAGTCGACAAAAACCAGCGGATCCGCCTTTCGGGGGAATCACAGAATCATGAGGACTAGCATCTGGGTGCTCCAATTTTGCTTTCTACACCTAAGCTCTTCTGGAATCTTGGACTGGACGTATCACGGTAAGGAATTGGGGGGAAAAAGAAGGAAAGGACAGAGCAGAAATAGCTTTTAACTCTATTGTAGGGTTGCAAATTTGTGTAACGTGGTTACATGTCAGTTTCCCCAGACTGGAACTGCAATCCTAGCTACTTCCCAGTTACTCTAGAATCTTGTGGTTGGTCTCATGGTTAAGGCACCCAGCTAGAAAACAGAAGGCCGTGAGTTCAAGTCTTGCCTTTGGCATGAAAAAACAAAACAAAATAGCTGAGTGACTTTGAGCCAATCTCTCTCTTTCCCTCATCGACCCACCTCACGGGGTGGTAATTGTGAAGAAACACTACAAATATTTCCTCAGGGTAACAAAAATTAAAATGGGGAAATGGGAGGAAAAGATATCGATATAAGTCTGCTGCCGTGAATGATTTGTAAAGATAAAGGCAGGATAGAAATTAAGAAAAAAATACTTCCAACTATCTCCTGGGCAGGAATTGTAATTCAAACATGGCTCAAGACAAAGGAACAATTTGGGAAAAGCTAGGGGCTTGCCGCCACCTCCTACCCCCCCCAAAAAAACCCAAAGCCACTGTTGTATTGTTGGTCCTGTTCGCAAACAACAAAAATGTGTGAACTCTTTATGCTGTTCTGTTGGTCGAACAATCGGAGCGAAAATTAAGTTACCAGAGCTGAGAGTCAGACTGCGCAGAATAATATTTAAGAATAATTCCATTAGATCTCCACTCTGAGAGTCCTAAGGGCCAGTTTTCCCGCTGGGGAGGAATTAGGAATTGTCCAGCAGACCTGGAGTGGACCAGACCTACAGGTGGGGTTTGGCATCCTGTTAGCTCACCTGTGCATATCTCCCCCCCCAAAAAATCCCCAAACTGCAGCTCCCTCGGCTTTTAAAATCAAGCAAAACCTCTTTTGAACAGCCTTTACCACACCTGCACCCCTTTCAAACCAGGTAAGTTCTTTCCACCTGTCCTCCCCATTCAACATTTTTTTTAAAAAACTCTAGGATTAATTTTGAGGGGGGGTCTCTTCGGACGCCCACATTCTTGGCAGGTCTCCCAAGGTGGAGAGGTCGTTTGAAACAAAAGGAGTGAGGAGAAGAAAAATGTGGATAGAAATTCCCAATCGAGCAGAAACTCAAAAGGGCGAGCTTGTGTCGGTGCGCTTTTCGTTTTGTCTTCCCGTCAAATCCCGAAGAAAAATGAAAAGATGTTTTGCAACGTTGCTCCTTCTTTTAGAGGAAGAAGGAAGAAGAAAATAACAATAAATCTTGTTCTATTTGCCATGGGAATTCTCTGTGCCATCCATAAAGCCAGCCAAAGCATGACGCCTCTGGGACATTAATATGGAAGGAGGTTAAACCTGCTTTTAATTTTGTTACATATATATTAAAAAAAAGTCCAAAGGAGAAACTTTTTTCAGAGGAGAAAAAAATTCCTCCTCGGAGTGGCTCCTTGGAGATATTTTGTTCCGGTAAACTTTATCTTACATTGTTGCTCTTTAATAAGAATGGATCGATACCTCTTAACTTCTAATGGCCAAGAAGCTACCCTAAAAATTAGGGAGAGCGCCAAGAAAGATTTTTGGATGGATCACAAACAGAGCTAGGAACTTAGAGAGTGGGTGAAACTCAAAGGGAGCGCTTAAGAGGCTGAAGAATTATTTCAAGGCTAAACAAAAGTTTATTATAGCCAAGAAAGAGCCTTTATCGCCTATAAATTATCTCAACATTTCTTCCATAACAACTTTTCCCAGAAAGGAATATTTCCCAGCGCTTGCCATGACCCACTGTAGGGTTTTGAGTTTCATTAATAGGCGTTTAATTACCCAACTAAGTAACATCAGTGTTAGAAGGGAAGGGTGTTTGTGGAGAGGAGGAGGAGGAGGAGGAGGAGGAGGAGGAGGAGGAGGAGGAGGACTATAGGGTCCTTGATGCTCTCTGAGCTTGGTTGTTTTCTTGCAGACGTTTCATTACCCAACTATGTAACATCATCAGTGCTTAAAGAGAGAGCCAGGTCTGTCTTACTTTCTTGTACCACTGACAATGTTTTACCTAGTTTGGGTAATGCAAGAAAAGATAAGAGAGCACTAAGACCAAGATAAGAGAGCACTAAGGACCCCATAGTCATCGTCTTCTCTGTGAACTCCACTCCCTTGTAGCACTGCTGATGTTACCTAGTTGGGTAATGAGACATCTGCCAAAAAAACCCACCAAGCTCAGAGAGCACCAAGGACCTCACAATATATCTTCGATTTCATTTCGTAAACGATAAGGAAAAGATTATTGCAGGAGACATGAATTTACAGCTTTTTTTTTCTTTAAGTAAGAAACCAGAAGATCAAACTTCTAAACACAGGTTTTTTGACAGTGAGAACAATCAACCCATAGAATAGAAGTTGCCTTTGGGAGTTGTGGGTGCTTCATCACTTGAGAATTTCAAGAAGAGATTGGACTGCCCCATTTGTCAGAAATGGTGCAGGGTCTCCTGCTTGGGCGGGTTGGACTAGATGACCTACAAGGTCCCTTCCAACTCTGTTAATCCGAATAGGTTTTCAACTGAAGGAAGGCACATTATATGGTTTTTTGTCTTCTTCTCTCCTCCTCCCCCTCTTTCCATTCATGTCACCCCTTCCCCATTTAAATCAACCTTAAGTTTAAATTTAAATCAAATTAGTTCTACTAACTAACCTTCCAGGCCATCTGGAAGCTGTCCTGCTTGCTTGCAGGACTCAAGAGGCGTCTTTTGGTTTCTCTGGGACGCCTTATCTGACAGCATTTTTCTCTTCCTCCCCGGCCCAATCCAAGGGGAACACAACGAAGACGAGTGGGGAACGTACTTCGAACACTGCCTGGGAAAACTGCAATCCCCCATCAATATTCAGAGGTCAAAAGTTAGATTTAATCCAGATCTGGAACCGCTGCAGCTCCAGGGTTATGGATACCGCCGTGACGCATTCAAGATGACCAACAATGGCCATTCAGGTGAATATTTAATTTGGTTTGTTTTCTTGGCTGACCCTTCCTTCCTTCCTTCCTTCCTTCCTTCCTTCCTTCCTTCCTTCCCTTTCCTTCCTTCCTTCCTTTTTCTTCCCTTCCCTTTTCTTCCCCTCCCTCCATCCCTTCCTCCCTCCCTCCCTTCTTTCCAGACCTCCTTCTTTGCAGACTTCCTTCCTTCTTATTGGCCAAGTGTGATTGGACACACAAGAAATTTGTCTTGGTGCAAATGCTCTCAGTGTACATAGAATAGAATAGAATAGAATAGAATAGAATAGAATAGAATAGAATAGAATAGAATAGAATAGAATAAGAATAGGACAGGACAGGACAGGAATAGAATAGAATAGAATAGAATAGAATAGAATAGAATAGAATAGAATAGAATAGAATA
>NW_020769387.1:1805569-1820283 GCF_900518735.1 Pseudonaja textilis | reverse complement strand
GCAGGCTTAGAAAAGGAGAGGGAGAGAATTGGAGTGGGGTGGGCCTTTGGCATGGAAAATATATAACTGGACCTGCGGCAGAGAGAAAGGATGGATGAGAGACCACTAAGAAATTCCAGAGCTGGGGGTTCAAATGTGAGTTTTGCTGTAATAAACTGGGTCCTCAACTGAATGGAAAAGTTCAGGAATTATCAGGAGAGCTGAGGTCAGAGCGACTTCCCTTGTTCCCCTAAAAATATGACCTACCCTGAAAGTAAGTCCCAGCTGCCGCTCAAATTACTTTTCGCCTCTGGTATGTTTAAAGATTAAAAATGAGCAGAATTGTGCTATTTTGTCCTGTTTGTACCATTTTCCCGAAAATACAACCTACCCTGAAAGTAAGTCCTAGCTTGATTTTCCCCTGAAAATAAGACCTGGTGCCTTTTTTTGCTGGCAAAAAAATGTATAAGACGGGGTCTTATTTTTGAAGAAATATGGTAGTGACTGTTCAGTTATAGCGGCAATGAAAAAATGGCTTACAACCTCATACCTTATGACCATTGCAGCATCCCCATGTCACATGATCAAAATCTGGGTGTGTGGGTGGGTGGTAACCGGCACGGTACTATGACAATTGCACTGTCCCAAGGTCATGTAATTACTGTTTGCAACTTTCTGAGGTGGCTTCCGGCAAGCAAAAGTCCATGGGAGAAGGCAGATTTGCTTAATGACCCCATGATTCACTTAACAACTGTGCCAAAAATGGCCCCAAAAGGTCACAGGGCACGAGCCACTTACGAACTGCCTTGGCTTAGCAACGGAAATGGGCTCAATTGTGGTTGTAAGTTGAGGACTATCCCTAGTTGAAGAACTGGATAGTCTTGTCCAAGGCTACCAGCCTTGGAGGGAGAGTGTGATGTCCCAGGGTGGCATACAAAACAAACACAATCACAGAAAACAGATGAAGCCCCTTTTATTCTTTCACTTTGCTTCCAAGCTCTGAATGTCCTTGACGGAAGACAAAAAACTCCCACACAAACAGTTACAAGAAGGAGGAAAAAAGCAACACAAACTAGGCAAGATAAGGGCTGGAGCCTGAGGATGTCCACAGATAACAGAACACACACTGGGAAGGACGTCAAACTCAGAGAGAAACGACAGACTAGAGATATTTTCACGCTTTGTTTCCAGCACTGGCCCATACGCATCTCCATCCTTTTAACCAGTTCTCACAGCTGCAGCCCATGAAGGGGATCAGGGCCTTTTCCTCCCCCATAGACCATGCCGTTCCTGTCTCTCCCTTATCCTCTCCTCCCTGCATGCCCTAGGATGGAGAGACGATGGGCCTGGGTCCTCCTCTGACTGCTCAGCCGGCCTCTGCCCTTCCCCAGCCTCCTCCACAACCTCCGGAGCCCCACTTCCACTCCCTGTCAGCTGTTCCTCGTCTCTCTCAGAGTCAGTCTCCACTAGGGTCATGACAGAGACCTTCACCACCGTGTGGGCCCCCATGCCATTCTTTTAACCCTGTTCTTTTGACTGGTATATGAACTTTTCACACAAGAGAAAGTTTGGCACCAATGAGAATTACTATTGTATGTTGTGTTGTTGTTGTTGTTTTGTCTTCCTTCTCACTCTGCAAAAACTTGATAAAGCCGCTGAACTAACAGCCCCAATTTAACCTGGGCTCTCCTGCAATTATACAACTATTTGGATAATTGTAGCTTCAGTAAGCAAGTTTGACTTTGTGTGTGTGTGTGTGTGTGTGTGTGTGTGGTGCGAGAGTCACAACCTGCAAAAAAAAAACCTGCTTTTGTGCCTGGATCTTAAGTCAGGAGCCGATCTTGTTCAGAAAATATTGAAATGTTAAAAAAAGGATGTATATTTTGCAAAAAGAAGTCCTTTCAATGTTGCCGTGACTTGAACTCGTTTCCTCTTATTCTGGCAGGTTGTCCAGGGAGGGGGGGACTCCGGGGAAAAGAGGAGGATGAGAAATCTTTTTGAAATACACGTATTTCTAAACTTACGACCAAATTGAGCCCAACATTTTTGTGGTTTTAAGTGAGATATTCGTTAAATGATTTTTGCCCCATTTTGCAACTTTTCTTGCCACCGTTGCTAAGTGAATCATTGCAATCATTAAGCTAGTAACGTGGCTGTTAAGTAAATCTGGCTTCCCCACTGACTTTGCTCGTCGGATGCCCGCAAAAGGGATTCACAGTGTGACGCAACGACGGTCATAAGTATGAACCGGTTGGCAAGCGTCAGAATTGTGCTCCCACAATCATGGGGACGCTACGAAAGTGGTAAGTGTGAAAAAAACGGTTCTAACTCGCTTTTTTCAATGCCACTGTAACTTTTGAAAAGTCACCAAATGAACTGTTGTAATTCAAGGACCACCTGTAGTAGAAAAATAGTTAAGGAAGAAGTAAAACAGTGCTTACTTGCTTCCTGCAGGGGACTTAAAATCTCTGTGATTGATCTAAAGTAACTCAAATTTCCGGCTTAAGTCGTCAGTCACGTTTTTCCAGTGCCACTGTAATTTTGGAAAAGTTGTTAAATGAATGGTTGTAAAATAAGGACTACCTGAATGGCCCTCCTTTCCTTGCCCACTTTCCAGTTGTCATACACCTTCCTTCGTCCATGAAGATTATAAAAGGCCTCCCCGGGAAATTCACAGCTATCCAGCTTCACCTTCACTGGGGCGGTACGGAGAAAGAGAACAGCGGATCCGAACACACGATCGACGGGTTGCGATATATGGCCGAGGTAGGTCACTCTGTTTGTTTCTACCTGGGGAAGAAGAGGAGGAGGGGGAAAAGAGAGGAAGGGACATCATAAATCTTAATGCAAATATTTAAGTTTATTTTTATTTTAAAAAATGTGTTTTTTTAAATATACAAAAAATCCATTCCATTTCAACGTACGTTGATTAGATACGTATTTCAAATGACTTATCCATTATTAATAATATTCTTCTTATTCACCTTAACAATAATCTCACTCCCACATACGTAGTATAAGTACAATCTATTATATTTATTGCATTAATTCCTCTATAGATACGTCTAATAATCCCTTTTAGTTTGTTCTATTTTCTATCCATTGGTAAAACAAATCCCATACCATGTAATATTCAGATTCTTCTTTTTCTTTAATTTCTAGTGTCAATCTATTCATTTCTGCACGTTCAAATATTTTTTTCAATTATTTTTCCCTCTGTTGGTATCTTATCAGTTTTGGGCAAATACAATTCTAGCCGCTGTTAAAACATGTATAATTAAGTAAGTTTTTCTTTACTATAGCTTTCTGGTATACCACTCCTAGTAAAATTATTTCAGGCTTCAAATCTATGTGCTGTTTGATCATTTTCTCCAACCATGTACGTATCTTAGTCCGATACGTTTTAGCTTCTGTGCAAGTCCCACCACATATGATAATATGTTCCTGGTATTTGATGGCATTTCCAGCATTTAATTGATTTATCGTTAAACATTTTCGCTAATTTTGCTGGCGCTAGATGCCATCCATAAAACATCTTGTACAAATTTTCTTTATATGCTGTCGATGTTATCAGTTTATAATTCCTATCCCACAGTTTCTGCCACTTATCTAATTCTATAGCATATCCCAAAAAAATTTGCCCAAGCTATCATCATTTCTTTAACTTGTTCTTAAATTTACTTTATTGTCATTGCCTCTCGTACAACGAAATTCATGAATTAGTGAATACGGTCCCTAAATGAACTGTTGTAAGTCGAGGTACAAGGACTATTTGCATTACGGCAGTCCTTGATTTATTTGTTAAACTATTTGTTTAATGACTGTTCGAAGATTGCAATGGCACTGCAAAAATCAGGTCTTCACACTTATGACCGCCGTGTGGTTCCCCCATGCCAATTTTTCACCTATTTTTTCCCCCCCATAGCTCCACATTGTCCATTACAATTCAGAAGCTTACCCCAGTCTTGACGCAGCGAAGAATAAACCCGACGGGCTGGCTGTTTTGGCTTTTCTTTTTGTGGTAAGTACAACCATTTATGCCATGAGAGTTTAAGATGCCCACCGAAGTTGGGTGGCACAGAGCCAGATCTGCTAAAAACCCTTCACAAAATGTTTTATCATTGGCATCGTGATTGGCCAAGATATATCCAAATTTGAGTCCAATATGTTGGAAGTGTAAACTAACAGCTGGTACCTTCTTTCATATGTGGTGGTTATGCCCAAGGCCAAAAAATTCTGGAATAAAATTAAAATTATCCTTTCTTAGTGAGCCCCTAGAAACCAAGAGGAACATACGTGCCAGATGTCAAGTTTGTAGACTTTATGGTTCTGGAGATTTTGTGATGATGTATGAGTGGTATATATAGATGGCGTTTGGCTGGAATACATTAATTCACTTTACAACGCAATGCCATTGCACGCTTTAATTTTTTGGTTGGAAAAGGTTGGCAGTATATGCTTAACTTTTTTTAAAAGAAAAATTATCCTGGCATTGCAGGCAAATAGCTTCCTTTGGAAGGGACATTAAATAAATGGCTTTGTTAGGGCATCCTTTTGATTTTCAAATTAAAAGCAAGGCTTGGCATTTTCATGCAAACATCCCTGGACAATTGGGAGCCCAAAAGTCAATTTCCCAGAGAATGTCTCCCCTTACTTACCCTCTTCCCAACATCTGTCTGACATCTGCTTAACAAAAGGATCTCTCCAATACGGAAGGCTAAGAATTACTGTTTTGAGCCCTTTGCAGCTACTTCAAGTAGCATACAAATTGTTGTTGTGCAGTTTAAAAAAAAATTGTGAACTGGGAATTCAGCTTAATTTTCCAGCTGTTTACCTCTGTCTCAGAAAAATGGGCTTCACACACACACGTACACATTTCTTCCAGGTCCCCAAATCTGATAAATTATAATTATATTCACATCACAGCTTGTTTTAAGTGCAGCTCATAGACAGGTTTGCTCAACCTTAAATCGTGGTTTTTAAGAGCAGCTGGGTTACTATCTCCCGCCAAGCCACAATTGAACAAGCCACCTTGTGGCTTTGATTCAGATTAACAGAGTTGGAAAGGACCTTGTAGGTCATCTAGTCCACCCCCCCCCAAAGCAGGAGATCCTACACCATTTACAATCAGGGATCGTTATAAACCTGTTTGTTTTTTAAATGCTTTAAAATTAAGAAGTGTCATTGTAGCACTTCATCCCACCTTTTAATGGCTGCCATATGATCAAATTTAGGGTTTAAAATGAACATTTTAAATTGAAAATAAAATCCTTTTGGAGATTTTAAAGTGGGGAGATGATTATTCTTCGGTTAACAACCCTGAACCTAACACTAGGGGGCAGCAAAGCATAGGGAAATAAAAGACTGGACATATTTTTAATTTTCGAACATTTAAATTAAAAGGAGAGGAAGGGAGAAAAGTGAAATATATGTGTGCTTCTCCTTTGAGTGTAATTCAATCCTGATGGCCGTTATTTCTGGGATGTTCCACTTGCAAAGACTCACCTGGTGGTCTCCCATCCCAAAAGCAAAACTTAACCCCATTTTTCTTTTCTTCCATCAAGAACAGCTAGGATTTTCCAACAGGTGTCATTAAGGGCAGGCATGATTTAGGCAAATCCATTTTCCTTTGTCATGGGGAGTCGGGCAATACAGACATGTCATTATTTTAATTTTGTTTGTTTTCAGGGCAGCCATTTTGAGAACGCTTACTACAGCGACTTCATTGCCAAATTGGCCAAAATTAAGTATGCAGGTAAGGCTGGACTTTATCTTGGGCTGATGCAGAAATGCAAACACTCACCTATCAGGTTCTCTTCACTGCAGTTCCCACAATCCCTTGCCATTGGCTGCGCTGCTCAAGGGCTGATGGGAGATGAAGTCCAGAGCCACTGAATTCCATCCATGCAAGATTTTTACCTGTTTTAAGTATCCCATCTAGAAAGGAAAGGAAAAATCAAATCAATCAATGCCTATTTTTTGCCAACCAAAGAGCCATTTGCCATATTGAGGCACCCGCGAAGTAGGAAAACAGCCTCTGCAAAAAAATCAGCAGGGAAGAAACACATCCCTTCATGCAGCCTGGGCTCTGTTGGGACTACAAAGCCCAGCATTCCCGATCTCCCACCTCCAAAGGGTACCAGGTTTAGAAAGCACCTTTCTCTGTTGCTTTCCTTTTTTCCCGTGTTCCCAAACATCTCCATTTAAAGGCAATTTTAAAAACACTGTGTGATGACCCGGGGCACGGCACAAAGGCAACACAGTCAGATAATCAATAAGATTCCCTTTATTATCTCCAACTTTGCCCTTAATGTCCAGGTTACCTTTGGGCTGGAGAAAAAAACTCCCAGGAACAGCCTTTGACTGCAGGAAATTAAGTCCAAAACATGATCAACACAAACTGTAACTTAAAGTCCAAAACATGATCAACACAAACTGTAACTTAAAGTCCAAACAAGCTAAACTGAAGTAATTAGTTTAGCAGGGCAGGAGCAAGAATTTCAGACTTGAAGGCAGGGCAAAACTCACACAGTTGGGAAGATGCCAGGTACACAGATAAGCCACGACTATACAAGATAAATTCACATTTGCTCCCAACAGCGTGCAGCTTCCTTTTTTATACACTGTATTCTGAGCTGCAGCTAATGAAGGGAATCAGGGCCCTTTCCTCCCCCATAATCCACGCAACCCACATTGCTCCCTTCTTCATTGTCCTAGGATAAAGAAGGGGTGAGCCTGGGTCTTCCTCTGAACTCCCTCTCCCTCGTTCTACCTCTTCCCTGCTCCGCTCCCTGTCAGCTGTTCGCCTTCCTCCTCGGATTCAGACTCTGACAGGATCATGACACATTAGTCGTTTTAGATCCATCAATGCTGCTTCATCTGATTCTGGCCTACATTGCAAGGTCGTTGTACGCAGGGGAGTGTTCTTCTCTTCCAGGGTACTCAACCACTCTCGATAGTCTGGATATCATAGCCATGTTGCCAGAAAACCTCTCCAATTTCTACCGCTATCATGGTTCGCTGACTACTCCGCCATGTACAGAGAACGTGATATGGACTGTGTTTGACACACCTATCAAGCTGTCTTACACCCAGGCAAGCAAACATTCCCTCTTTTGGTTCCTTATATACCACCCATGCATTGAACTTAATCCTGGTTTAGGTTTATGCTGCCTGCGTAAGATTGGAGGTATCTAGGCAACCTTTCGATGAAGTCTCATTCATCATCTTCAGGCTTGTGTCTTCGGCTCTGTGCTTCTCAGAGTGATGTGAGCTTGCAGCTGCTTCTTCCTTTTAACTGCTAGTGGGGGTGTGACTTGATTGGGTAGGGGCTTGGCTGTGTTCTGATTGGGTGGGGCTGTGTTCTCATTGGTTGGGGGTTTGGCTGTGTTCTGATTGGCTGGGTGGTTGGCTGTGTTCTGATTGGCTGGAGGTGTGTTCTGTTCAGGTGGGGGCTTGGTTGTGCTCAGATTAGTCTTAGTTGCTGGGGGATACACACACACACACACACACGTTTTCTTCATCAGGCTTCTGTATTGTTTTATATATATATATATATTCCCACTTCAAAATTTACTTCTTTGCAGATTGATCTCTTGGAAAACACCTTGTTGGACTGGAAGAACAAAACTTTGAGGAACGATTACCGTCAAATCCAGCCACTCAACAAGAGGGTAGTCAAAGCATCCTTCTCCCCTCGGTTGTTTGAAGGTACACTGCAGGACACACACGGACACACACACACGGACACCCTAAAGGGTGTCAAGTAGGATGGGCAAATCCTCTTGGATAGGACCAGCATACATTCCCAGGGCTCGGATTTTAAGATGGGAAACAGGAAGAGAATTTTAAGACTCCACCCAACTCAACCAAAGTGAGAAAACTCAGCTGGAGGATTTTTACGGGCTTTATATCGTCTCTGGATAGCCAGCCCAGGATTTTAATATAATGCTTTTCACTAATCTCCTCCCAGGTCTGTCTCTCAGTATATGTCTATAAAAGTACAAATACAACTTATTTCTGAAGGCATGGGGTGGGCCATTAATACGATGGACAAATGGATCAAGTTTACCGAGGAGCTAAACACTAGAACTCTCCCTTGTTTTTAGGAAGGTGTCGGCCCGAGAGCATCTCCAGTAAACTGAATAAAATACAGACTAACCTTCACGAGATGAAGAAATATCTTTTGGACGTCATAGGCAAACCTGGTAAGGAGCAGCTCTCCTTATTTGTTGACCTGAGGGCGGTTCAGACAACCTCTTCTTTCCCAACCCAGCTGGGAGATCAAGGATGCTCCCTCAGAGACACCAGAAGAATTCTGGATTCTGGAAGCCAGGCTGTTTGGGTCTTGAAGGCATCTAGTCGCCCTTCTCTTCTGTTCCTTTGTGTTGGGAGAAGGGAAGATAGTGGGAGAATTTCACAGATATATTTATTTATTTAGAAATTTTATATAGCCTCCCTCCACTCACTCCCAGAAATTCTAGGCGGCTCAAACAGTAAAAACACAAAATTCAACGCACACAAGGTAACAGTACACAATTAAATAAGTCATTTGATGGGCTCCCTCACACTCTGGGTTCCCCAGGTCTGCTGGCACAACCATGGGTCTTCAAGGCCTTCTGAAAGAGTAAGGACCAGTCTAATTTCTGCAGGGATGATGCTCCAAAGGGAAGGAGTCACCACGGAGAAGGTCCTGGGTCTTGCCAGGTGGACCTCCTTAGGGGACGGGACTCACAACGTTCCTTGCCTCCCTGTTCTATGGGTTGGGGGAGTGTGACCAGCCAGAGATGGGTCCTGCAGATAGGCTGGTCCTAAGGTGGCAGCTCAAGGACCACCTATGAACAAGAGGTTCTCCTGGATTCTTCCATGGATCCAGTCAAGGGGAAACCATAAACAAAATTGGTTCCTTCCAGTTGGTGGTCCAACTCAAGGACCCTGCAAACCTGACCGGGTGTCTGGTGGCTATTTTTTATCCAGGTCACCACCAGCTGAGCTTGCAGGCCTTCCACTTCCCCTTGGAGAACACCGCCAGCTACGTGACGATGGTCCCGCTGAAGCCCATGCAACTCAAAACCTTCACCCTCTGCTTCTGGGTCCAGAACAGCAACCAGGGCCGGCAGACCGTCCTCTTTTACTCCACGCCCGAGAGCGAGAACGAGCTGGTCATCAGCGTCGGCATGGCGGTGGGGGTGTGGATCGGAGGCAAGTTCGTGCAGTTCGACCTCCACCGCCGGGCGGAAGACTGGGTCCACCACTGCGTGACTTGGGTCTCCAGCTCGGGCACCATCAACCTGTGGGTCAATGGAGCTGTGGGTACTGCCCGAAACATCCAGAAAAACTACATCGTCCAGAGCGGCGGGACGCCCATTTTGGGGAAAAGGAAGAACGCCATGTTGGACGTCTTCGCCGATGCCTTCTCTGGCTGGATGAGCCACGTCAACCTCTGGAGTTGGCTGCTGGACCAGAATGACATCCAGGAGCTCACCCTCTGCAAACACAGCCAGCAGAAAGGCGACGTTTTGGCGTGGGGAGAAACACACATGTCCCTCTTTGGCGGGGTCACCCTAGGCCCGGACACCAGCTGTAGGTGAATCAGAGCCTGAGTTTTGAGGTCTCTGGAAGAAAAAAAAACCCACCAGGCTTCTTTCCTTTCCCCCCAAATCTTTGCATTTGCCCATGCTGGGACTCTAACATCCGTGGGTATAAGAGAGGTGAACTTCAACTCCCAGAATTCCCCAGCCAGCAAAGCTTCCGGGCTTCCTTAGCTCCGGAAGCTTTGCTGGCTAGGGAATTCTGGGAGTTGAAGTCCATTCCTCTTACAGGGCGAAACCCCCCCCCCCCACTGGTGCCTAGAGTCTCTAATGCACTCCCACCCACCCCCCAGGTAGGACCAAGAGACCTACTGACCCACATATGTGGTGTGAAAGACAGTCGTTTGTGCAATGTTGGGGAAATCTGGAGCTAGGTCTCAGGTCTACTCCCAAAATTGAAAGAATGGGTTGAGGGTCCATCAAAGGAGGTCAAACTCCCTCCGCCCCGACCTTTGGATTGCCCCATGTCAAGACAATGTGGGGAGGGGGTGTCGATAGCAATGGATGAACAAAAGATTGCAAACCGATCATCCAGAGAATTTGCTCCCCACCAAAAAACTGCTAATAATTTGAGTTTAAAAAGCCCGCATGGCATATAAAAACCTTCATTTGTGGCTTGCTGGTTGTGGGGCATCAATAAATTCTCCACCAGTTCAACCCAAGCCTTATTTTATTTCTTAAGATATATATATATATATATATATATATTGCACACCATCTCCTAAATAATTCAATAATCCAATGATTCGGTATTCAGCACTGTAGTTGGAGAACACCAAACTGAATTGAAGGACATGGACAATTCTTAAATTGGAGGTTTCCCTTTTTTTAAAAAAAAATCTCAAATGTAATTTATGCAATGGACTGCAATGGACACACGTTTGATTTATCCTTCTCAGAAGTGTAAGTAGATCTCAAACAAACCCAGCTAACAAACAGGATTGGAACAAACACGTTGCCTCTTTCCAAGCTATATCCAACAACTATGTTTTATTTCGCAGCACTCAAAATAATAAAATAAAATACACCTGTTTGTGCAAAAGTATAATTCCCCCATACTTTGGCGGGAAAATACCCAGTGAAAAGAAACTAAAGAAAAAAAACACAAAAAAACCTATTTCAAGATATGTACAACATTCTCTTCGCTACTTCTCAATTTGCGGATATTTTTTTAAAAAAAATCAGGTTTGCTTTGAAAAAAGTTGATTCTGGTTGCAAGGGAAACAAACACAGCAACCTGTTTTGGAAAGCAAAAATAAAAATGACAAAAGAAATAGAAAACTGGCAAATTGTTCAGAGCCCAAGTTAAATTCAGTTGTAGAAAATATCCCCTGGGGTGGAAATTATTTTTAAGGTGGCCTCTAAATCCACTGCAGGCTTACCTTGAATGCAGGGATCTGTAGATCTGCCTCCAAAAAGAATGCATGAGTGATATCTAGCATCCTGGCTAGATCCTGGCTAAGATGAAACCCCTTGAGAGGCTAGCTTTCTACATTTAGGAAATGTTTTCCTATCTCAAATTTTTAACCGCCTGGGACCCGGAAGAAAAAGTTGAGATGGTTTTGTTAAATTTAGAAGTGGTTCTCATGAACATTGGGGCAGAAACAAACACTTTTCAAAGAGACCACTGTGGTATAGCATAAAACTTGCAAAATGCAGTTGTGTTATAATAAGACAGCCAGGGATTGGCCTGACTTGGGAAAATAAGGCTTTTAATCTAACCCATTTGCAAAGCTATTTCTTTTCATTTCATCTAACTAACTAAAGGCACTTCATCTAACACATCTTCAAGACCCCTGGGTTGTGTGTGTGTGTGTGTCACAAAATTCACCTCTCCACTTTAGAGGGGGAGACTCTTTCCACAGTTAAATTAGGTGTTATCTAAAAACAGAAGCCCAACATTATTAAGTGAAAATTATTTACATGCTCCCACATAAGGGAGCCCAAATGCATCCCTATTCAAGAACAACAACAACAAAATACTGATAATTTTTTTCAGAGTCCACCCGATGGAAAATCCTTTTTTTTTTTCCCCGAGCATTACACCCAGATTAGCTGCATCTCTTCCAAACCCAGGATCTTATTCCGCGCAAAATCTCGCTAACTCCAGGCCCAGCTTGGAAGGCAACGGCCGAAAAATGGCAAAAGTTTGGTCATCCTGTTTTCTCCTTGAAATAAGTTTTTGTCCAACAGCGAGGAAAGGAGACGCCAGGGGAGTTGCAAACCAGAGATGCTTAAGGTAGATTGTTTGGTGGCTTTACACGGGGAAAAATTTGACCGTTGCCAAGACCTTACAATGCGCTGCTTCTTTCACCATCCATTTTCTTGTTGTACGGCACGGAAACGGCAGTGAAATCTTTCAATTCGTCTTTCTCGGCCGGATCTTCGGTACCGTTCCTCTTAGCCATGATCTGGTTGATCTCCATAAAGGTTTTGTTCTTGGTTTCGGGGACAATAAGAAAGATGTAGACGGCGGTGGCCAAACAGACGGCGCCAAAAATGAGGAAGCAGTAGGGGCCCAGCCCTTGCTGAAGAAGGAACACGAAGATGGGGATATTTGTTAAAAGAGAAGATAAAAGTTGCCTCGGTCAGCAGCTCTACAAATTATTATTATTTTTTTAAAATTTGGGGAGGAAAACTTTTTTTGTTGTAGTTTAGAATGGTCACTAAATGAACGTCAAGAATTACCTTTGTGGGTCATACCACCTGTGATGACCCAAAGGGGCGTGGCACAAAAGCCACACAGTCACAAAAGTAGGTAAAGTCCCTTTAATACCTCCAACTTGGCCCCCAATGTCCAGTTATCATCGGCCGGAGGAAAAACTCTCCCAAGAAGAGTTTTTAAAGGGAAGAAATTCCAGCCGAACCCAAAGTACAGATAAATTATGAATGAAAACCCACACAAGCTACATGTCAGCCATTAACCAGACGAAACACACACAGTTGGGAGGACGCCAGAACCCAGATAAGACTTGACAAAGATAATTCACGCTTTGCTTCCAGCAAGGTTCTGTGTGCAAAATGCCCTTTTTATCCTGTTTTCCCAGCTGTGGCCAATGAAGGGAATCAGGGCCCCTTTCTCCCCCCATAACCCATGCTGCTCCCTTATCCGTTCCTCCCTGCGTGCCCTAGAATGAAGACAGGGTGGGTTTTCCTCTGAATTCCTTCTCCCTTTCTCTCCCTCTCCTCTGCTCTGCCCAGCCAGACTGTGCCCTTCCCCAGTTCCTTCCACAGCCACCAGAGCCACACTCCCACTCCCTGTCAGCTGCTCCAACTCCCCCTCGGAATCAGATTCCAACAGGGGCAGAGTCAGATTTCTAACTTTTGCATCATCTTTTAACGACACCATAATCCCTTGTGGGGTGGAGTCTGGGCAATTGAATGGAGCTAGCTGAGTATTTTTTTTCTACTGGCCGGATGCCCTTCCTGTTGCCAATGCGGAGTTTTGTTCGGCAGATATATTCTCATTGTGCCCAGAGAGAGACAAAGAGCTGCCTCTAACTAGGATCGAACTCACAGCCTCGTGATGATGAGGCGAGAACTCCACCTCTAGGCCACCGTGTCACTCCTCTCTATTTTCGCATGTTTACACGCATTAATCGGAACGCGGGGCCAACCCTGTCTCCCCCCCACCCCCATTGCAAAAACTTTCAAAACTTTTTACAAAGATTTTACCTCCAAATAGCTGAAAACCAGCCCCACGGTGAAATTCGACAGCCAATGCACCGAACCTCCCACCATGAAGGCAGCCGGACGAGAAGACTGGAGAAACATTTCCATTATCATAACGCTCGGAATTGGGCCTAGAAGGGAAGAAATTGGAAATAGAGAAAGGGAAGTGAGCGTCCTTTACCCGAGAAAAGCTAATTCATCTTCATGTCCCCGCTCCATCTTATGCCTATTCCTTCCCTATTGAGGTTGCTTCATGAGGACTAGACGCTTAAAGACGCCTACAGTATGGTAATTATATATAATTCTATTACACATTATTAAAAGAGATCTTTGACAAGATAAAAGCACTACAAAGAAGAGTGAATAGGACAGAACATAGAGAAAAAAAATAGAATTATGTTTTGACCATTATAAATGCATTTCTATTTAATCTTCTTGTTTCAGGTTACATCATAATGTCCTGCTTCTATAATCACTCATAAATCACTATTTATTTATTTTTTTTGCTCCAAAAAGTCCATCAGGGATTTTTTCCAGACAGAACTAAACGCAATTGCCTTTTTTTTTTTTTTCCTAAATGAAAAGTTAAAATTTTGCCACCGTCACTGTGGGCTAGAAACATGAGGGGTTTTTAATTCGAATAGACGAAATCTCAAGGCCACTTAATTTTACAATGTCCAGGACAATTGTGTGTTATAGAGACAATCTTTGTCATATTTAGTACTGAGTGGAGGGTGTGAATGCATTGAAAAGCCAACTTCGATTAGAATACACAGTCACAGAGTTGGAAGGGACCTTGTAGGTCATCTAGTCCAGCCCCCTGCTCTAGCAGGAGACCCTATACCATTTCAGACAAAGTGACTGTCCAGTCTCTTCTTGAAAGGAGGGAAGAGGGGAGGGTGGGATGGAGGAAGGGAGGGATAAATGGAGAGAAGCAGAGGCGGGGAGAGAGGGATAAAATGGAAGGCTGATTTGTAGGTGTCCTCTGAGCATACATCCACAAATCTACTCACTTGCGCCAATGGCATGTCCCACGACGTAAATGATTACGCAGGCAATGCTGATGTAGGGCATCCACCAGATCGCCTGTGGGGGGGGGATTGAAATGATAAATTATAAATATAATATATATATATATATATATATATATAATTATATTTAAAAGACATTGACACTTTGGAAAGAGCGCAGAGAAGAGCAACGAAGATGATTAGGGGACTGGAGGCTAAAACATACAAAGAATGGTTGCTGGAGTTGGATATGTCTAGTAAGTTTAATGAAAAGAAGGATCAGGGGAGACATGATAGCAGTCTTCCAGTATCTCAGGGGCTGCCCCAAAGAAGAGGGAGTCAAGCTATTCTCCAAAGCACCTGAACGCAGGACAAGAAGCAATGGATGGAAACTAACCGAGGAGAGAAGCAACCTTGAAATTAAGCAGAAATTTCTTCTTAAGCAGAGGGGTTGGACTAGAAG
>NW_020769387.1:1785868-1800569 GCF_900518735.1 Pseudonaja textilis | reverse complement strand
AAGAAGAAGAAGAAGAAGAAGAAGAAGAAGAAGAAGAAGAAGAAGAAAGACGAGAAAAATTAATCTCAGAGGAATCGGTGCAAAACTCACTTTGGACAGATTTCTCACTCTGCAACTGGGCTCAATTGTGGCCGTAAGGCGAGGACAGCCGGGATTCCTAGAAGCAGGAAGCGTACCTGCTCTAGCGCCCTCTTCGTCGCCTTTCTGGATCAGCAGGTAACGGGGACTCTCGGGGCAAAAGGGCAGGAGGATAAGTTGTAACATGGCAGGGACTCCCGTCAGACCTATGAGGAGCGGCCACCCTGCAGGGAAAGGTGGAAAAATGTCACAACACCCAGCAACGCCTACACCAATCCCTGTCCCTGCACAACACCCCACAATGCCTACACCAATCCCTGTCCTTGCACAACACGCCACAATGCCTATACCAATTCTCGTCCCTGCACAACGCCCCGCAATGCCTATACCAATTCTCGTCCCTGCACAACGCCCCGCAATGCCTACACCAATCCCTGTCCCTGCACAACAATGCACAACAGCTACACCGTTCCCCGTCCCTGCCCAAACACAACACAACAATGTGCTACACCAATCCCCGTCCTTCCACAACTCCCCGCAACAACGTCTACGCCAACCCCGTCTCTCTGGTTTACCTTCGGCGCTTCCGAGGATCATTCTCATCCCGAGAATCTGAGCCGCCAGGATTCCCACTGTGATGAACAGCTGCGGCATCACCCCGATGGCTCCTCGGAGGTTTTTGGGGGACATCTCTCCAAGGTACATGGGGACAACGTTGGAAGAAAGGCCTAACGTGGAAAACAAGAACAGATTCAGGATAGTATTGGGGTAAACAACCCTCACTGCCCCACTAAAGGATGGTTTTCTTGACAACAACATTGTGTGTTTCACTGGTCAAGGATGATTCCTTGATTTCTCTACCCTTTGGCTGAAAATATATAAATATATATCTTCATCTTCTATATCTTCATCTTCCTCTTCTATATCCCCAACCTCTAACTCATTGTATCTCAACTTTGAAGACTGGTGGACTTCAACTCCCAGAATTCCCCGCTCCCCGCCTCTTTTTAACACGAAGATGGAAAATGGCCTTTAAGATGGACGAGGTTGCCCTTCGTCTTAGTGCCAAGGTCTCACCTGCGCAGATGCCAATAATGATGCGGCAAATGATGATCACTTCGAAGGTCTTGGCTACCTTGGAGATCCCCATGAGGATGGCGGGGATGATGGAGAAGATGTTGTTGAGGAGGAGGGTGCCCTTTCTGGAAAGGAGGAGAACATCTCAAGAGCTTCAGAAGAAGCTTCAGAAGAAGCTTCAACCTGGAGCTCTAAAGGATGAAGGTCTGTCCCTCAACCTTCTTCCTCTTTAAACAAGACCCTTCCGTGGCCCACAGAAGACCATCCCAGGAGGTCCTCTTTGCTTGGATGTCCAACCACACCCAGGAAAAAAGACAAGCCAGATGTTTCTCCTGGCACTGGGAATGTCTTCCATCTCCCAGGCCAGCAGGAACCTCACACCCAGCCCAGGATGTGAATTGTGTAAACAAAGAAGGAAACCTACCTGCCACAGTTGTTCACCATGGGCCCCACCATCAGCGATCCAAAGAAACCCCCAAGTGGGAAGAAGGACACACTCAGAGACCAGAGGGCAGTCATCAAGCTCTCGTCCATATATTTATTGTACCGTCCCTGGTACGTTTCATTGTAAAATTGTTGCATGAACTGGAAAAAGAATGGATGGAAGAAAGGACCAATTAGAGGAGGATCAAGAAGTATCCCAATTTGTGATAGCGGGGCCCCCCAATGAGTTAGATACCTATTATCCTCAACCAGCAAAATTTTGAGGGTTACAGTACAAAGTACCTTAGTAGGCCCAAATGGTTTTATAAGCAATATTAAGTGTTTATCATTTCGGCTTAAACAAGTTCCCACTCACAGGTACTTCTTTCTGTTTTATATAAAGCACCACAGAGCAAATAAAGAGCACCGTCACCATGTACTTTACTGCTCAACTGTATGACTGTAACAGGAAACTCTACTAAAGAAACCATAGATTATAACCACAAATGCACACTAAACGCTGCCATCTGCTGGTTGAGTAGTCACTGCAGTACAAAATACATTCTAACACATATTATAAACACTTTCTAAATTTGTGTTTCTCAATTTCGACCACTTTTAAGAGATGCGGGCTCACATCTTCAAAAGAGGCCAAGGGGTTGAAAAACACCGCTCCCTTTTTCTTAAGCCAAACTGAAAAAATATAAACGCTATCGGCCATTTGGGCATCTCTACCTTCTTTGAAATTTATACACCGCCAATAAATGCCTCCCTCCCCCCAAATGGATTATATAACCCCCAATGTACCGGTGCTGGAGAATTGATCACAGAGACATTATATCCATACTGGAAGGATGATCCGAAGGCTGCGATGAGGGTCACTAGAGCAAGCATCACAGTCATTTTCTGCAAAAACAAAAACCAAGCGATGCAGAGACGGTATTCCTGAACCGACGCAGATAAGCTAAGATGACTGAATTACTTTTCAAAAAAAAATCCTTCTTAACTGACCCTGCTAGCTAGCTAGCTGACTAGGTTGAATACCTGTGTTTTCCCATCTGCAAAAATGGGAAAGTAACTTACAAGAATTAACTTTAAGAGCATCCTCTTAACCAGCTAAACTGTGCAAATATTTGGAGCATTTAGCACATGCAGAGGAGTGGGGTGGGATCTCAAATCTGCTTGAACCCTGATTTGTTTTTCCTTGTTTTGCTTCCTCTTTTTCCCCTCCAGCCTTATCTTCTTGAGATAAGGACAGGTTGATACAGTTGCTGATTAAGGAGGAAAGAAATGGGTATATTTTTGTCCTGAATTAGGTGGAGGAAGGCAGAGGGGAATAAATAACCATGAAAAAGACTTTGCATATCAGTGATAAATATGCCCTGGCATATTTGCAAACTGTGTGGGTGTTCACTGCTCCCACGGAAAACTCTCTGTCCCGAGGACTGAATTGGCAGTGTGCCTGCAGCTCAAAAAATCCACATTTGTTAATTGTCTCACCCGAAAAAATGTTTGTTATTACAGTGTCTATTTGATCATCTTTCCTAAAACAAAGATGGTGGAAGTGACTTTAAATTAAAAAAAACAGGTACTTTTATTTGCCATACATGCACCAAATAATGGACAAGAAGAATTCTACCAAAAACTCCACAAGATCTTTGAAATAGAATATGAAATATGAATTATATATAAATTTTCTATTTTATCCAGCAAAAATGGGGAAAATCGCTTTTTTTACCATGCTAAACTTTGATAAGGATTAGAGATTTATATCTCTATTTATTATTTCTCTCTCTCTCTCATATATATATATATATATAAAAGCACAACTACAATGACATGGGAAAATACCCGAACGAAGCTGAATGCCATACACGTAAGTACCCGCGAAAACTTAAGAATATATATATATATATATATATATATATATATATATATACATACATACATACATACATACATACATACATACATACACACAGGATACATATACACACATCTTTCCTATAAAGAAAAGATGGTGGAAGTGACTTTAAATTAAAAAACAGGTACTTTTATTTGCCATACATGCACCAAATAATGGACAAGAAGAATTCTACAAAAAACTCCACAAGAAGATATTTGAAATAGAATATGAAAATATTTTGTCTTATGGGAGATTTCAATGCAAAGGTTGGTATAAAACTAGACTACAAAAGCAGTAAAATGAATTTTAAAAAACAAGGACTTTACCCAGAACTTTTTTTTAAAAAGGCAGAAGACCTACCCCATGTCCACTTCTGTCTCCCAACCTCAAAACAAAAACACATACTCACCCCCTTCTCGGGGGGTCCCTGTGGCGCGGGCTGTGGCATTTTCACACTTTCCAGCTTTCTGTGGACCTAAAAGAGAGGAATGGAGAAAGGAAGGAAAATAACAATACACTCCAAGGACAAGGTTATAAATGCCTGCAATTAAATGCCCCTGAACAAGGATAAGTTGGTGACGCATAGCAATTTATTTTACAACTTTGCTCCTGGATAAAATGGATACTTTGACAACTTCTTACAAAACTTTTTCCCCCCCTCCTTCTAGTTCAAAGCACAAGCTGGTTGTAGGGATGGAAGAGGAAGAAATGGGTTCAAATCATGCTTTTGGCGGGGGGAGGGGAGAAAAAAGGGGAAAAAATCATTTGTTTCATTTCCCCAAATCTCTTTGCCTTACTTCAAAAATTCTTTTAAGAGGTTTGGACTTCAACTCCCAGAATTCCCCAGCCCTCTAGGAAATTCTGGGAACTGAACATCCTAAAATGCCCAAGGCTGAGAAACACTGCCCTAGCTATATACAAATGCTTTGTTGGAATAGTAGGGAGCATCATGAGAAAAAATGGATTGTAAATCACATATTTCCTCTCTCTCTCTCCTCCTTTTCCAACCCAGGAGACGTTTTTAAAAATAGGTTTTAAAAGTTAGGCAGAAATTTTAACAAGCAGAATAAGGGAGAAAAAAATAATAATAAGGATAATTGTTTTATTTAATGCCATCCAGATTAGAAACAGCAAATTCCAGGTTTTGGAGACCAGAATACCTCACTACCCTAATAAGAATTAGGAGGCTGAGTTTGGGGAAAATATTTTTTTAATTAAAAGTTGCTATTTCTAAAAAAAATACGTGAACATTTTGAAGGTTGATTATGTCCATCAATTGTTTGTGCTGCATCAATCCTATTAAAAAAAACCAACAGTGGCTGATAGGAGTTGTAGTCCTCAAGGCTTCTATCACAGTAAACCACTTCCAATTTCTTAAGTGTGCTTTCCAACACATCAAGAACAGGGAAAAATATACACACACACACTCGCACCCAGCTAAAATCCTAAAGCATCACACACAAAAGGAGATTCTCTTTTCAATCTAGCTAAGAATCAAACTGAAGTTAGGAAAATAAGTTGGCAAGAAAAGCCGCTCTCCTCACAAAGCCAGGGCACCAAGGCCATTCATTTCCCCTGTAGTGGGATTTTCACAACAAAAGGATGAGCCAAGCCTCCAGGGAAAAGGAGCTAGCCAGGAGCCAATTCCAGCTTTTTTAAAGAAAAATATTTTTTAAAAGGATTTTCTCAAAGGATGAAGCAAAAATACAAAACATGAAAACAGCCAACTGCTTTCAATTTGAGAAATCTTCCCTGAGGGTTTTATTAATTCTAAATAACTCCAAAAAAGTTTATTTTTCTTCCTGGATTTTTCCCAAGCTTTCTCCTTTCCACTTCAATTCTCCCCAGCGTTTTTCCCCTCCCTCAATTCGTTCCCCTCCCTCGCTGGCTGGGGATGATGGGGACCAACTCCGATCAAAAACCCAACAACATCACCAAAACCCAACAACATCACCGTTTTATGAGCGCATCCTTGCAAAGTTTATTATCCCAACTTCCTCCAAACAAATAAATAAAATGATTTTGCCCAGAGAATTCTTTCCTCTGGAGTCTTACCCGAGACGATTCCCAAAACAAACCTGCTTTTATTTTGTATCTCTTTCGTTTTATTTGCCTTACCTTCCAAAAGCTACAAAAGCAATTCCTCTCTTCAGCCAGCAATTTCCTTCTTGCAGAAAAAAGGTCTAGACGCCCTCAAAGCCTTAACTGCTGTGATTCAGCAAGCCAGAGACCACCCAGCAGCCTATATATACCCCTGTCTTGTTCTGATCCCACCCCCTTCCTCCCCAGAAAATTCCTTTTTTTTTCTTCTAAGGGTATCTGAGAGGGAACCATTGCTTACGTGACCCCTAACAGATAAGCCCTCGAGGCATCCCCTGCACAGCCAACTCCTTTCCTGGCTGTGCTGACCTCCATAACCCTTGAGTAAAAATCACTGCTACACGTAGACACAGAGAACATAAAGCCACCCCTCAATTTTATCTTTTTCTGGTGGGGAAGAAATTCTTCATTCTCCTTGAGGTGCACAATGCTTTCCCTGCTTTGCTGCTACTACTACTCTTTGTAGAGTTGTAGATTTAAGATTTTTTTTCTAAGCCCCCAGAAGAGGGGAGGCGGGAGAGTTATCTATCTCTGTTTGCAAAGGAATTTGATGCTTCCTAAGGGTATATGTAAAACAAACTTCCTGTTTGTTTGGAAAAGATGTAGTAGAGCAACCTTCCATGTGGCTGCATGCAGGAAAAATAAAATAGGTGCTACAAAACAATTAAATATTTATTTATATATTTATACATATTATAAAAACTTCAACACTTTATTGGGTTTTTCCGTTTATACGTAATACCATTACTAATTGAACAACACTGTGAAAATATATATATACATTTATACAGCCTATCCAATCTTTCAATACACACTACTTCCGTACCCTCATAACAATTTAAAGACATTATTTACATTTTCTATTCTTATATCTATTGTCAATCCAGATATACCATGTTTCCCATATTGTATTGCATTCTGCCTCAGCTTTCCATTTTAGTTCCATAGTTAATTTATCCATTTCCACCCACTCGAAGATTTATATACTTATATATAAATTAACTGTTGTATTTTATCCAGCAAAAATGGGCGAAATCGCTTTTTTTTTTAACCATGCTAAGCTTTGATAAGGATTAGAGATTTATATCTCTATTTATTCTTTCTCTCTCCCTCCTTCCCTCCCTCCCTCCCTCCCCCCCTCTCCATATATATACACATACACACACACACACACACACACTTCTCCAATCCTTATTGCAGTTTAGCAATCAAAATATGCAGTGATTTTGCCCATTTTTACTGGAAGTCAAGAGGTAACATATACATTTAATAAATTATTACTAAAGGATGCTTACACTTATTTTTTTTTTCAGTCAAATCAATGCAGGTCAAATATCTGGGGAGGCCAGCTTTGGAGAATGAGATATAAACTTTTTTTTAAAGTGCATATAGTTGTAATTTCTATTTTCTTTTTTTTTTTATTCCCTATCTGGTTTAGCTGAAAAACCAGGAGCAGGGATAACTGGAGGCCAAATTTTATTTATATCCAGTTTTTCCCTCTTCTCTATAAGACTTCATTATTTCATCATATACTCTAGGCATGGCTTAAAGTTTGTAAATACGTTTATCACTGATATGCAAAGTCCTTTTCATGGTTATTTCTTCTCCTCTGCGTTCCTCCGCCTAATTCAGGACAAAAATATACACATTTCTTTCCTCCTTAATCACTAAACTAAATCAACCTGCCCTTATCTTAAGAAGAAGCTAATCCCTGGAGGGGAAAAGAGGAACCAAAATGAGTGGGGGGAAATCCATAAATGGTAACCTTTGCAAAAATGGGAATTGCCTTTTCCTATTGTTCTGAAAGCTTGGCATCTTTAAAACGTGAAATTCCCCCAACCCAAATACTTTTAAGATATGCGGACTTCAATTCCAAGAATTCCTCAGCCAGCTATGCATAGACACATACACACACAATACACACACCTGGCTAGGGAACTCTGGGAACTGAAGTCCACATATTTTAAAAATGGACAAGGTTGAGAAATAATTAAATGCACGCCTGGAATTGACTTCTGTGCTGGGTTTAACAAGTCTTCCTCCTTCACTCACCTATTACAAGAAGTGGGAATTTTGTAGCAACGCTGTTTTTCCCAGCCACAGGAAAAATTTCAAGCGATTAATGCTCTCCTTCATGGTTTCTCCATCAGCCAAGTTTCTCACCGCTTGGAGAAACTAAACACTCCAATTTGGGCTTCGCTGCACCTGGAAATATAAGAAAAATATAGCAGCGTAGCCATTATATTGCATTTCCTTCCCAGTATATGCACCAAGACAAATTCCTTGTGTGTCCAATCACACTTGGCCAATAAAGAATTCCATTCTATTTCTATTATATTCTATGTACACTGAAAGAAAGCAGCGTCAAGAAGGCTTGATATATACAAACTGTAATATAAAGTACGTTTTGTAATTCAAAGGGGTGGCTTTTGATTTTGAAACTGCCGGTTAATGTTCAAAGGGGCCACCGGCGCTTTTCAAACCGTCTAATAGTTCTTTTTAATAAATTCTCTTTGTTTTCAACAATCCAAGTTTTTTCTGTTGGCTTTGAGTTATTTCCAGCAACCTCTAGCCTTCCTTTTAAACTAGCTATATCCAATTTCTTCAACTGTATATTTTGGCCTCCAGCCCCCTAATCATCCTGGTTGCTCTTCTCTGCATTTTTTCCAGAGTTTCTTCCTCTTTTTTTTAATAATGTGGTGACCAAAACTGGATGCGGCATTCCAAGTGCGGCCTTATCTAAGGCTTTATAAAAGGCGCATGGAACGCTGTTCCCTTCCCACCAAAGGGGTCCCTATTTTTCTACTTGCATTTTTTTAATGTGCTTTCGAACTGCTAGGTTGGCAGAAGCTGGGACAAGGAACGGGAGCTCACTCCATTACACGGCGCTAGGGATTCGAACCGCGAAACTGCCGACCTATTGGAGGTGGTGACCCTTTGAAAGCTGCGTGCCACGAAATTTCATTTTAATGTATGCCGATTAGTGTTAAATTATCCTGAGTTCCTGTTTTCCAAATAAGCACTGTTCTCTTAACCTGTGTGGATTGTATTATATATTTACCTGTTTATTTTTTTCTGCTGAGGCCAACTGATCTTTGGCACAGCTTTCCAAGTCAGCAAATGTTCAGTTAATAAGAACAATTTAACTGACTGATAACCCAAATGCTATCAGATGACCAAGTTGGTTTTTTTTTTTACTTTCAGCTGCTGCATTCTAAGATCACTGCAAAGAAGGAACTGCTTCAGTTCTCACAGGAAGCAAAGTCTGATATTAATCCTAATTGTAATATTATCAAACAGAGCAAACTCTATCATTAATCAATAAATCTGTGTTTGTCCTCAGGTAAATTGGACTCCAAGTGAAGGATTTAAACTCGTGTTATCCCTGCTCTGAAAATTCATGGTGTTTTTTTCTTTGCGTAATAAAAATAAGCAAGCCCTCAAAATAGCATCTGTATTTTCTTCATGTCTGGTATAAAATCGTATTGCTTGCATGGATTTTCCAATCTCTTCCCAGATGTACATAAAAACCCCAACAGGCCTAAAGCTAATAAAGAATTCAGACCTCTTCATTTCCTGCTGTTCTTCTCGATTTGACAAATAAATTGTTTGATTTTTGAGCCATCCTCTTACATAAAAAGGCTATGAAATGGTGCCAAACGACTGGACAGCAATGCGTGCTTTCAAAAATAAAGGAATTTTGGCAGAATAAGTCAAAAACTGCGGGGAGGGGTGTGTGCCAAAGCAGTAAAGCTGGATATGTTATCCTACCCAGAATTCTGCACTCGGGAGCTATTTTAAATTTCAAAGCCCTGCCAAGTTTCTAGTCCTCAGAACAGGGAAAAGGAGAGAAAGAGTTGATTAAGGTACAAGCAGCCAAAGATTTATTGGCGCTATTAATCATCGCAGCCAGCCGGGCACTAATGCCTGTGGAAACAGGCTTTGGGTAGAAGGCAAAGGCCGCAAGCACCTGAGTGTGTAATACACACACGATTGTGTAAACACGGAGTTTTCTCTCCCAACAGCCAGGACTGAAACTTTTTTCGTTCCCAGCCTGGGCTCCATTATGGTGGACCTGTGTATCTCGATGACCAAGATTGCTTCTGATGTTGCACTTCAGTTCTTCAGCCCTACCCGTGGCTTTGTTTCTCCGGGGCACGGAGTGAATTGGGCACCATGGTGGCTGCACTAGAAAATAGCACTCAGGTTGAACCCTTCCTGCCTTCCCACCTGTGAAGTATTCCCAAAATCCTTGCATATCTCTTTCTCCACCCAAACATTCCTCCTGTCTCTCTTGCATTCTTCTGCCTTATCTCTTATCTTAATCCTTTGAAACACCCCAGCTTCTCTGACAACTGAAAAAGGGACTTTGGAGAGACAAGGAGAGAGATAGAGTGAGAAAAAGAGAAACATTCTTTCTTCCCTCCCTTCTTTCCTTTCCTTTCATCCCTTTCCCCGTTCATTCTCCTCCTCCTCTTCTTTTAGCCCCATTCTTCCGCTTGCTACTTACGTTGGTGTAAATCACCAAACACCAGCTCTTCCGTGAAAGCTCAAACTGCCCAAGGAGCTGCCGATCCAGTTCTACAGAGGAATGATGGAGTCTGTCACCTGCACCTCTATAACTGTCTGGTTTGGTTCTGCAACCCAACAGGACAGACTCAGACTCCAGAGAGGAATTAGGACTGCAGAAAATAGCAATTGCTACCAACCTGCCTTCCACGGAGGATCTGTACCTGCACAAGTCAAAAAAAGGGCTGTGAAAATATATCCAGACCCCTCACATCCTGGACATAAACTGTTTCAACTCCTTCCCTCAGAACGATGCTGTAGAGCCCTGCAGAACAACTAGACACAAGGACTCCATCACTCTGTGAAACAAATAATTCCCTCAACACTGTCCAACTATTTACTAAGTCTACACTACTATTACTATTCATCTTCTCATCGTTCCTATCACCCATCCCCTCCCACTTGTGACTGTATGACTGTAACTTTGACGCTTTTATCCTTACGATTTATATTGACTGTTTCCTAGTATGATTGGATTGCTTCTTGTACCCCAGGACTATCATTAAGTGCTGTACCTGATGATTCTCGACTCTTGACGAATGTGTCTTTTCTTTTATGGACACTGAGAGCATTTGCACCAAGACAAATTCCTTGTGTTGCAATTGCACTTGGCCAATAAAAGAATTCTATTCCATTCCATTCCATTCCATTCCATTCCATTCCATTCCATTCTATTCTATTCTATTCTATTCTATTCTATTCTTTTAATGGAATATGGGTAGTCCTTGACTTATGACCACAATTGGGCCTCCCAATTTCCCCCCCCCCCATTTTTTACTTCATTTTATGACAAGTCCATGTTTTGATTCAACAGCGGGTCAACCGGGTACATATATCTTTGTGCAAATATTTGTAATTCATATAGATTTCTTGCTATAGTATCAATGGATACGTTCATATGAAAAACCACTCAACTTTCTCTGTCTTATCCCTGTAACAATCTTAATGCCTTTCGCCTTATATTCATTGAACTTTCTCTCTTTACCTTCCCACCATTTATAAATTAAATCCCACCTCATACAGTATTGAGTTTCTTCTTTTTCTTTAATTGCCAATGTTAGCCTATTCATTTCGGCAGATATTTTAACATTTTCTTAATCGCCTCGTCCTCTTATTGGGTTTTTTTTCACTTCTCCAATTTTGAGCAAATACAATTCTAACTGCCGTTAATGTATGCCTTCCAATTTTCCATTTGCTAACCAGGGCAATTGTTAACCTGGATTTTGCCCCAATTTTCCACTTTTTGGGGGGGGGAGGCACCGTTGCTAAGCGACTCGACTGCCGTTGTTAAGTGAAGCATGCCATCGTTGGCTTCCCCCCATGACTTGGCTTGTTGGAAACTGGCACACATGGTGATCCCTTGACCCCAGGGACAGGGGTCGGACTAGATGACCTACAAGGTCCCTTCCAACTCTTGTTATTCTAAGTCAAGGGTCTTCAAACTTGACTGCTTTAAGACTCGTGGGCTTCAACTCCCAGAATTCCTCCTGCAGTCATGTTAGAGCTCAGGAATTCTGGGACTTGAAGTCCACAAGCCTTAAACTTGCCAAGTTTGAAGGCCCTTGTTTTAAGTCAAACCACCTTCAGGCACCTAGATTGCAATCTGCTTGGGGCAGAGATCTCTGGCTTAACTCCAGAGGGTGGCCGATGGGATCCATCAATCATTAAACCTTGCTCTTCTCTTATCCAGACAAAAAACAGGTGTTTTGCCTTTTTTCGTCCCCAGGAAATGAGAGGTAGATTTTATAAATACATCCTCTTTGATCTTCCACTTCCCCCCATTTAATGCTGTCCAAAACTCTGGTGGGGAAGGGTCACGCAATTCTCCTTTTGCGACAAGTCAAGGGGGAAGATTCACTTAACAACCATGTTACTAATTAAATAATTGAACAATTGCAGCCGTTCACTGAACAAATGTGGCAAGAAAAGTCCTAAAATCAGGCAAAACTCACCCATTTCTCACTTGGCCACATGCATTTGGGGCCCGTTTGCGGTCGTAAATTGAGGACTTCCCTATCACTGAATTAAGCCATCTTCTGTATTTGCATCAAACCACATCCACAAACTGGCAGCTGCTAAAAACTAAGATTGTCACGCACACACACACACACACACACACACACACAGGATTAAGCGAAGTAAAAACTGGATGGGATTAGCATAGTCTGATTTGATTAATATCCATGTTAGGTTAGAACACAAGCCATCATCCTGTGTCTCCATTGCAGTAGCTCCAAACAACCCCTGGCAAAATTTTTAGTTAGCTTGTTTCACCCTTTTAAGGTAACATCCCAGCAAAAGTTATCTTTTTTACTTCCTAAATGTATACAGAAAGGAAGTGTACAGGCTCAGCCTGTAAGAATCTGGAGCGAAGATGACAAAAGTTTCAAATAAGATTTAAAAGGTGAAATGTTTTTCTGGAACAAGCAGAAACAGGTGAAAAGATTTTTTTTTTTTTTGCATTCTTCAGAAACCTCCAGCGAATGAGATCCAAAAATAGTATTTTGCGAAGGTTGACCTGGCTTTGATTGAAATAAAAATTCTTGGCACACTTCTCAAACGTTCCTGATTTGAATATTTTTTTTAAAAAAACCTGCCTTTTTTTAAAAAAAAAACTTCTTTAAGTATCCAAGGTTTATTTGCAAAGAGCTGGAATTTAAAAGCGCAGCTTCTAAAAAGGCCTCAGTTTTGCTCGGGTCAAAGATGACTGACCACCGGTGTGTGTGGGAAAAATAAATCAATCAATCGCGTGACAAGATTAAAAAATAATTTGGAATTTGCGGGGGCAGCAATAAAAATGGGACTTTGATCCCAGTTTTTTTTGTTTTTTTTCACTTTTCTATTTTGTTTCAGTCCAGATTGGAATTAAGTCCTGGAATGAGCTGGCATTTTCATTCTTTCTCTCCCTTGCATAAATTGAGTTTTCGTCATTCCAGACTCAAAAACTTTCCTTGAAGTCTCTTTGGGGCATATACAGATAACAGATAATCAGAGCTGGAAGGGACCTTGTAGGTCATCTAGTCCAACCCCCTGCCCGAGCAGGAAACCCTACACCATTTCTGACAGAGGGCAGTCCAGTCTCTTCTTGAAAGCTTCCAGGGATGAAGCTCCCACAACTTCTGAAGGCAACTTCTGTTCCATGGGTTGATTGTTCTCCCTGTCAGAAAATTCCTCCTTATTTCCAGGTTGAATCTCTCCTGGATCACTTTCCATCCATTATTCCTTGTCCGGCCTTCAGGTGCCTTGGGGAATAGCTTGACCCCTTCCTCCTCTCTGTGGCAGCCCACCAAATATTGGAACACTGCTATCGTACAGGAAATCCTCACTTACAACAGTTCGTGTAAGTGACCGTTTCAATGTTACAATAGCGCTGAAAAAAAGTGACTTGCTATGACCATTTCTCACACACTTATATCCATTGCAGCATCCCCCATGAGCAAAATTCATTCATGACTCGTATTTATGACGGTTGCAGTGTCTCCGGTGGGGTGTGTGTGTGAGGCGATCCCATTTTGCGACCTTCTGACAACGCGGGAGCCAGTTCCACTTAACGACTGTGCTATTCACTAAAGAAAGGCAGTGATTCACTTAACAACGGTGGAAATAAAGGTCGTAAAAGGAGCATTAACCGATGTCTCACTTAACCACGGAAAATTTTGGGCTCAATGATGGTCGTAAGTCAAGGACCACCTGTGATCTGGCCCCTGAATAACTCCTCATAAAGACACGATGCCCATCAAAGCTACCTCCAAATGGGAGAGATATAAATGGCCCGTGAGCACAGCAGCAAATGGCAGAAGTTGGAATTTAGCTTGAATTTAGCTCCATTTCTCAAATCTGGAACCACTTGTCCTGGCCCAGAAAAAAAAAATGGCATTTTCTTTTCCAGCAATCCCTTTCATTCATCTTTTGAACTAAAACCATTCACTTCTCTTTAGCTGCCTAATCCTGGGAACCACTGGGAAATTGGAAAAGACCTTCGCAATGAATTAGTTCAGCTGGGAAACTCATAAGCTAAACTCAGAACCCAAAAGAGGAACAAGCAGGAAGGGATAATGGCCAAATCACTAAAAATGCAGCCTGACACAGTTCACAACTGCCGGGCAATTAATGCTCAAGTATTACATAAAATGGCTTTATTTATCCTGCCGATAAGATGCCAATCGAAAGGAAAGGGGGGAAAAAAAACAGGGGACATTATTCTGATCAATAAAATAATAAATGTCCTTCAGGTAGAAATCAGAACAGAAAGTTCTGATATATGGGAGATGCACTGAACTAAAATGCAGCCTAGAATAGGGAGAAAATAATAGGAATAAAATAAATAAATAGGAAAAAAAATCCATTGATTATAAGACAAGATAGACGTGATGACTAATGGCACCAAAAAAACCAAAGGCACGCACGTTTTTTACACACTCCCATCGGGGTTGTGTTTTTCTGCACACATTCCATTCACACATTTAAAGAGCCCCTCTTCAACTTACCTATTTCCCCGTCAAGCCCCTTTTCACATCCAAACCAGAGGAAGAAGAAGAAAAAAAAAAA
>NW_020769387.1:1722367-1747739 GCF_900518735.1 Pseudonaja textilis | reverse complement strand
AAGGAAGGAAGGAAGGAAGGAAGGAAGGAAGGAAGGAAGGAAGGAAGGAAGGAAGGAAGGAAGAAGAGACAAGGGAGGGAGGGAGGATAAAAGGGAGGAAGGAAGAAGTCAGGTGTGGGAGGGAGGGAGTACCTGCCAATGCTGTCCACCAGAGGTCCAGCTAGGAGGGTCCCACAGAAACCCCCAAATGGGAAAAAGGCAACGGTGAGACCCCACTGGAACTTCAGCAAGCTGTGGTCGATGCTGATCACGTTCCTGAACCGATACGTCTCGTTGTAAAAGTTTTGGATGTACTAAGAGGAGAAGCAGAATGACACCAGTTGAGGAGTGGCCCAGGTGGCCTCCTGTCTTTAAAATATCTACCAGTCTGTCCATTCACCCATCCATCCCTTGGGACAAGAGAGGGGGCTTACCTTGGCTGGGTAAAAGATGACAAAGGCGTTGTAACCGTACTGGACCGAGGAGCCAAAGGCAGATATTAGGGTCACCAGGACAAGGGGCCTGGTCAGCATCTGGGGAGGGAAAGAAGGGAGGGCATTGGGGAGGGGGGTGTCAGTTTTTTTAAGACTTCTGGCCTCCCCTCCCAGGTGAGGCCTGTTGGTCTCCCTTGCCGGGCTGGGTGGTACTCACCATTCTCCGAGATGGAGGAGGACGGGGATGGCGGGGAGGAGGGTTAGAAGGAGGAGAGGAGGAAGAGGAGGAGGACGACGACCAGGAAGAGGACCAGGAGGAAGACCGGGAGGAGGAGGAGGTCATGGAGAAGAAAAGGGAGGAGGCAGAGATGGAGAAGGAGAAACGGAGGCGGCGGCAGCGAGGGAAGATGGCGGAGGAGGAGCTGCAAGAGAAAATGGAGGAGGAGGAGAAGCTGGAGAAGGAGATAGAAGCATCAGTGAAAGAGAATTAAACCCCCAAAATGATTATAGAAAAGACCTTGAGGGAAGGATCAAGGATCTGCGGGAAAGGGAACGCAAGGCACTCGGTGCCATCTTCACCAAGTCCCAACAGAAACCGAGAGCATCTCGATTTACAAAGATTCTTCTTCGCTGCGTCCTCGGCTGTCGAAACCCCTCACCTTAGGTTTATGGGACCACATTTAAACACACCCACCCCTCCCGGGAGAGACCAACCCCTTTGCCCAAATCCCTCGGCTCACCCGTCCCCAAGCAGCGATATTCTCTTCTGCGGTTGTTGGCTCCATCGCTCTAAATCAGGCGCAAGCTCAAAAAACAAACTAAACGGGGAAAACGTTGGTTAAGTTTTCAAACTCCCCAGAGGGTCTTGGGGAACCCCACCCTCCAAAGCAGGTGATTTTTTGGGGGGGGCTGCAATTTCCAGCACCCCCAATCGGCAATTACAAAGTCAAGGAGTGTCCAGTAATTTCCAGTAACGGACATTCCAAGTGCAAGATTAACACGGAAGGCTGTTTTCCCCTTAGGAGTTGGACTCCCAACTGCCATTGCCCCCTCTCTCCCCCCGGTTGATGCTCAGGTGGGGGATTATGGGCATCGGAGCCAGCAGGACTTGGGGTGGGGGCTTGAAAAAGCCTCATTTCTTCCCAAAATTGTTTTGGCCACAATCAAATATGTACTAGGATGACCTTAAATTGAAATTCAGCTTGGGGGTTTGTTTTGTTTCTAACCTGGTTCTCCCAGGAAAGAGAAAGGGAGCTATTTGAGAAAGTAACCAGGATCACAAGATTTAACCCCCTGGGGATGAGCTTGGAAACCGAGTTAAAGATCGTTAAACTGGGTTTCAATGGACCGTTCAGAGCAGACGGTGGAGACCCAAAACGCCGCCATCTCGTGGCCGTTTTCGGCGTTGCAGCCGCCAAAGGATTTATTCTTTTTCTCAAAGGGTTTTTTGCACGTTGATTCACGTTATTTTGCACGTTATTTGCACGTTATTCGCGTTATTTTCCTCAGTATTCACGTTATTATGAACACTAATATTTCAATAAGAAGCCTCAGTTCTGAACAACACGAACAGATACGAGGAACCAAATTAAACCATGTCAAACAGAGTTAAAACTGGGCTGTTCAAAATTTAAGATGGCAATGGCAGAAAACGCCGCCATCCCGTGGCCATTTACGGAGTTGCAGCCGTCCAAGGAGTTAATTCTTTTTCCCAGGGACCCATTTGTTATTCACACTATTTTGATCATTATGAACGTTATTACGGTAGTAATATCAATATTTCAGTAAAGTGATCCTATGTTGGAGAAGAGATATGAATGTAAAAAACACTCACCCTCGTGTGATCTCATTTGGCCTTTTTAAAGATGTACAGTTATTAATTAAAATTGGTTTCAACAATATTTAACCCATGGTTAATGTTAATATTGCAATAAAGAATTCAGGTACCCATAAATGCAAAACACACTTCCCTCCTGCAGCCATAAAAAGGGGAAAATCCCCCAAAATGGAAAATTGTGGGTGAAGGGAAGCATAAGGGGAGTCAATTAATGTATTTATCGTGTGTGTATGTGTGAGAAGGGCTCGGGCATTCTGAGGAAACAATTACGGGTAGTCCTTGAGTTACGACCCCAATTGAGCCCAAAATTTGGTCGCTAAGTGAGACATCGGTTGTGAGTTTTGCCCTGTTTGCGACTTTCCTTGCCACAGTTGCTAAGCAAAGCTGTGGTGACCCGGAGTGTAACACAAGTGTAACAAAATCCAAAATGTAAATAAATGTCCTTTAATGCCTCCAACTTGGCCCCACTGTTCAATAATTCGCAGTTGGAGATAAAACTTATTCAAAAATAGTCTTCAAAAGAAAGCAATTACAGTCCGAACTTAATGAGCAGATAGAGGTGAAATAAAAAACCAAAACAAACTACAGTGAAGGAATTTCCACAACGGACCAGGAGAAGTAATTACCAAATTCAAGGAGATAATAAGGCACAGTCTGTTGGAAGGACACCAACCAAGATAACTTCAGCCCAAAATAAAACACGCTTTGCTTCTGGCAACATTGTGTTTTAACCGTCTCTCTTATATACTATTTTCCCCAGCGGCAACCAATGAGGGGGATCATGGCCGCTTCCTCTCTCATAAGCCAAGTTGTTTCCTCCTCCGTTCCTCCCTCCGTCTCTTAGGATGGAGAGGGGATGGGCCTGGGTCCTCCTCTGACTGCCCAGCCGGTCTCTGCCCTTCCCCAGCCTCCTCCACAACCTTCGGAGCCACACTTCTACTCCCTGTTGGCTGTTCCTCCTCTCCCTCAGAGTCTAACAAGGGCATGATAGAAGCGCTGTGGTGGTTTAAGTTAGGAACAGCTACGGTCATAAATAGGAGGCAGTTGCGAAGCATCTGAATTTTGATCACATGACCACGGGGATGTTGCAAAGGTGAAAAACAGTCATCCGTCACATTTTTTCCAATGCTGTTGTAACTTTGAAGTAAGTAGTAAGATTCAATTTATTTTTTACTACCGGTACTGTGGACGTGGCTTGGTGGGCATGGCAGGGGAAGGTTACTGCAAAATCCCCATTCCCTTCCCACCCCACTAACCTGCTTTCCAGCTCTGTTTTCCGTTTTCCGGGCAACCAAAGAAAACCCAACCAATCAGCTGGCATCCAATGGGAGGCAGAGAAGAGATGGGGTTGGCGGGGCCAGTCAGAGGTGATATTGGCTGGTTCTCCAAAATTTCCGCTACTGGTTCTCCAGAACGGGTCAGACCCTCCTGAATACCACCTCTGCTTTGAACAGTCACTAAATGAAGGGTTGTAAGTCGAGGACTGCCCCTATATATCAGTGGGTCTCCTCCTAGCTGGTCACAATGATAAGTTCCTCGTTTGTTTGCTCTCTTTTTCCCTCCTCCTCCTCCCTCCTTCCTTGCATGACCTCGGTACTACTCCTGACTTATGTGTGTTGTTTGGAGACCTTTTGCTTCCTTCCACAGCAACATCCTCCACAGCTTTTGTGACTGTAGCTTCTTTTAAAAAAATTAATAAAAAAGAAAAACTGAAAGGAAGAGTGACACCACAGAAGATGCCCTCCAATATATCTTTTATTGCTAACGGTACTGAGGGCTGCAAAGTGAGGCTGCAAAGAAAGATTTGGGTCGCGAAATTCAGGGACGGTTGCACAGACACGCGTGGCTCTCCTCCCGGCCACGTCCCACCTCGGTAGCCATTTTGTGAAAGTGCCCAAGGCACATCCCGATGCACGGAGGACTGATCTTCCACAGAGATCTATTTGAGTTCTTAGCGGGTTATCCCAGAAAAATCTGCAGAAGGAAGAGGCTTGAAATACGTCGTGCCAAATTCTTGGTTCGCGCATCCCGATGGAACGGAAGAACTGAGATCCAGTGGGAAAAGGAGACCTCCTACGAGTAATTTATCTTCCCCCCCCTCCAAAAAAAATAAAGGAACATCAGGTGACACACACGGAAAGGCTGCCATGAGGCATCCCACAGGCCTCTGTTTATAAACCAGCCATCGTTTCTTTTAAATCGATTCAGTGCGGACTTTGTTTTCACTTGTTTTCTCTTACAGCCAACTGGATCTCCACAAAGGTTTTGCCCCTGGTTTCCGGAAGCATCTTGAAAAGATAAATGAAGGTGGCCACGCAGAAGGGCCAGTAGACCAGCAGAGAGTAGGGGCCCAGGAGTAACTAGGAAGGGAACGAAAGGACATGAGAGTTTTTCTAACTTGACAAGATTTCAAAAACTCGCTTCCCGTTGTCCCGGCTGAAATTCAACTCCTGCTCGCATCGACTCAGCTCGATAGCAGATCCGCCAATCGAATGAATCTGCTCGGATCAATATCAACCCCCGTCTGAGAGTGTCCCTCACATCTGGTCTGTCTCCTCTACAATTTCCAGCACACACAACCACCCTCCGGGGTAAACCCAGGAGTGCGATTCGGCCGGTTTGGACCGGTTTGAGCGAACCGGATGTTAAATTTACATCCGGTTCGCCAAACCGGGAGTTGAACCAATCAACTGGCCCCATCCACCCCACTCCACCCCTTCCAGGCAGCCCATTTTAGATGCAGGTAAGTGCAGGGTCCACCAGAAACTCTGGGAGGGTGAAAAACAGCCCTTCTGGGAGCTTGCAGGCCTGTTTCCGGCTGCCAGAGGGCCTCTGGAGCACGGGGGAGGCTGTTTTCGCCCTCCTAGAAGCCTCCAGACTCTGGGGAAAGCAAACAATGGCCCACCCGGAAGTTCCAGTAAGCCATGACCACCATGACCACACCCACCCAGCAACCAAGCAAAGAACTGGTTGTTGAGATTTTTGATCCCACCCCTGGGTAAACCTGGTTTGTATCTAAGCCTTCACATCGGTGTCGTGTGCACCGCATGGGGATTGCGACCCAGAATCGTGACTCTGAAGACTCCCCCCCCTCTCACGGGATATTTTGGACAGCGGAGGGGCCCAAAGGCCATCCGAGGTTCTTGTAAAGGGGCAACCCACCCAACTCCTGTTTGTGTGAGGACTCACCTCCAGCTGGATCAGGATCATGCCAGAGACAAAACGAGTGAACCACAGGACAGCGTATCCAACGGTGCAGGCTGTGGCGCGGGTCGACTGCAGGAAAAGTTCTCCAAGAATGACCAGACGGATCGGACCTGGGCAGGGAGGGAGGGAGGGAGAGAGGGAGGGAGGGAGGAAGGAAGGAAGGAAGGAAGGAAGGAAGGAAGGAAGGAAGGAAGGAAGGAAGGAAGGAAAAGAAAAGGCTTGACCAGGGTGGGTATAAGGCCTCCTGCCAGGGGGTTAGACTAGAAGCCCCCCTTGTAGACCAAGTCTTGTTCATTTCCTGCTTTTGCAGATCCCAGGGCTGCCTGGGGTTGCTAGCAAAAGTTTGGCGTGGTTCAGCCTGCTCACCTACCTGGTCCTAGCATATGTCCAATTAAAAGGATAATAATTAAAACCAGGCTTAGGAAAGACATTACGTAGTTCTGCTCCTGTGGAAAGAAAGCGAGAAGGGGAGCCAGGTAGCTTTGGGGAGGAGACCCTTTCCTCCTGCGCCGGCACCCAGCTTTCTCTAAGCTTCAGGTGGTCCCACCGGCCGCGCCCTCCCAGCAAGGATAAGATTGGGGTGGGGTGGGGGAGCTCAGGAAGGGGGAATTCCTTGCGGGAAGGAGGAGAGCTGTCAAACCTGGAATTCCAGTGTGAAGGTTAAAAGGATGCAGGTCATGCTACAGATCATAAAGCCCATGATTAGAGGAAGGCGCCGGCCCCACGCCTCAACCAAATTGATCTAGGAGGAAAAAAAATTGAGGGGACAGAGCAGAGGTGGGTATTCAGCCGGTTCTGACCAGTTCTGGAAAACCGGTAGCGGAAATTTTGAGTCATTCAGAAAACCGGCAGGGGTGGGATTCTACCAGTTCGTACCTATTCCCTAGAACCGGTTGTTAACATTCTAAGCAGTTCGGAGAACCGGTTGTTAGAAGAAATTACTGGGCTAATCCTGTAAGGAAGGCAGGAAGGAAACATTCTGGTGTTGCTTACAGAAACTGCCTCTCCGTTAACCCTTATTACATTCTTGGCAGGACGAGACTTCCTGTCTCAGGAACATCTCTGGAGTTTTTTTTCCCCCTCCTTTGCTGGACTTTGCTTGTGTGAAGTGACCATTCAAAGTTACAATGGCACTGAAAAAAGTGACTTATGACTCTTTTTCACACTTACGACTGTTGCAGCATCCCCACAGTCATGAGAGGCCAGGCGAGGAGATGCGTGCCTCAATGTCAGTGATATTGAGTTGGCTATGCCCAGCCAGTCACATGACCACCAAGCCATGCCCACCAACTAAGCCACACCCACAGAACTGGTTATTAAAAAATTTGAATCCCACCCCTGAGAACCGACAAGTACCACCTCTGACTGGCCCCGCCAACCCCATATCTCTTCTCTGCCTCCCACTGAGTCCCAGCTGATCGGCTGGGTCTCCTTGGGATGCCCCGCCCAGGAGAACGGAGCTGGAAAGCAGGTTAGTGGGGTGGGGAGGGAAGGGGGATTTTGCAGTAACCTTCCCCTGCCACGCCCACCAAGCCACGCCACGCTCACCAAGTCACACCATGCCCACCAAGCCACAGAACCCATGGTAAAAAAATTTGAATCCCACCACTGGGACAGAGTTATGGTGAGAGGGGGATATCAAGGGTAAGGCAACAGGGATCAGAGCCCTAGACTCTGAGGGGGCTGGCTGGCTCCCAGCACCCTGTGGTGAGTTTTCCCCAAGGCCTCCATGCCAAACCAACGCACACAGACACACACACACACACACACACACACACACAGAGTTCTCCATTCTGTATTTCTTCCAAGGTAGCAAGTTCAGGATCTGCTGCCACTAGAAAAATGTCAGGTCTTGCAATATACATACATACATACATACATACATACATACATACATACATGTATGTATGTATATATATATTTTAAAATATATATATATATTTTAAAGGACCCTTGGATTTTGTCCAGAATGGTACAGGATCCCTCGCCATGGGGAAGGGGTTGTATTAGAAGATCTCCAAAGTCCCTTCCAACCCTAGTCGTGTGCTTAGCAATTCCAAAATTGGAACATTGCATCCGGTTTTTGGTCACCATATTATAAACAAAAAAAAAGGCGTTGAGGCTCTAGAAAGAGTGCAGAGAAGAGCAACGAAGAGGATTAGGGGGCTGGAGGCTAAAACATATGAAGAACGGTTGCAGGAACCAAGTATGTCTCGTCTAGTGAAAAGGAGTAGGAGTGACAGTTCCTACAAAGACAAAGGGAGGGTCAAACTATTTTCCAGAAGGCAATTTAAGAAGCAATGGATGGAAACAGAGATTAGACGTGAAAACCTCCACAGTCCCTTCAGATCTTCAGAGCTGGATTTTCACCAGATGTGCCAATATGACGTACCTAATACATTTGGACTCTAGGGAGCACCTTGGCCATGGAATTTTGACTGCATTGGGTCGGTTCTTTGGAACCCTGACCCAACTAACCCAACTCTGCTCAATAATAAATTTAGAGGCTCCCTGGCACCCTTATTTCCTGTTCTTCAGACTCGCTTGGAGACCCAAACGTTTGGATTTATTTTATTTTTAAGGGGGAGGCGGGAAGGTGGACAAATCCTGAGGTTTTGCCCTGAAGTTTGGCCACGAAGCCGGATGGCAAAGTGAGCCACTTACCGCAATGACAACGATGATGACACTGATGACGTGGATGCCTGAAGAAATGTTATCTGAGATAGACCTGGGTAACGCCATCGATATGTAGATTTTCTCGATGTAAAAGAACATCTGCATCCAGATGAAAAACAGAGATGGTGATGAAGACGACACGGTCAACTCATAAAACATTTCTATGGATGTTTTGGAGCTGCCATGAAGAAAAGGGGGGGGGAGGGGAGAAATTTGAAAGAGCAGTGGAGCAGTTTGAAAACCGAAAGTGCATTCCGTTCTTATCTTGCAAAGATTGTAACTAAGCTGCGCAAATTCCTAGTTGGAGAATATGATTGATGACTCTTGGCTATGGACGTGTTTCGTTGGAGAATATGAATGATGATACACCCAGAGGGGTGTGTGTGTGTGGGAAACAGAGTCATAGGTGATAGTATATTACGTGTCTCAGAATCAGCTTCATACAGATCATGCTGACATGTTCACTCCTAATAAATCCTTTGAAGTTTTGGAAGCTTTGGCTGGAGGCTCATGATTTAATTAGGGCAACTGCTGGAATCCTGACAGACACACTGGAAAACAATTTTTTGGAGGGAGGGAAAAGAGAAAGAAGGAGACTTGGGCGTTCTATCCGCCGTCCTTAAAAGAGAAAGGAACTCGACAAAGGGAGGAGATGACATGATTCCCACGTGAAACAAACCCTGGGATCCATATTGTATTTGGTTTTGCGGGGGGGGGATTCCAATAAGGATTTGGGGTGCTTTTTTTCCCCCTACCCCATTGATGCCGGAAAGTTGACTTCCGGCCATCAACACGACGATGGTGACTATGGACCACCGGAATTTCGGAACGCATAAAAATTTCCAGAGTGTCATCTTTTTCTCGTTGGCCAGGACTTCGTAAAGTTCTTCTTCCTGGAGTTCCTGGATCTCATTCCCCACGTCCTCTTGGACCCTCAAGCTTCTTAAAACTGGTTGGAAAGAGGGAAGACCGTTCACATGGGCTCAGAGACAAAGAGTAAATTTGCATCGTACAACAACAACAGGGAAAGAGCATCAGCTCTTGGCGATCCAACCGGGAGTTCACCCTTGCAATCCAGCTAGGAGGCCTTCGCTAACGAGCAGGGTCTCTTTACCTTCTCTTGCCTTGGTTTCGTTCTTCTTCTGGATTAAAATAAACCGAGGACTTTCCGGACAATTAATGAGAAGCAAAATACAAATGGTAGCAATGACACCCAGTACAATAGCCATGAACGGGAAACCTGTGAAGAAAGGGGGAGAAAAAATGGCATTTTGGACCGACAACTTCAAGCGCTGGGGAAATCAGGCGATTCAGACAGGATTATTGCAAGCTTAAGCTGTCTACAAGAATCTGACCAACTAACGGTCAAGGGAAATGCGTAGGCAATAAGAGAGGCATTCAGGGTGGGCTGGACTTAGATCTTTTGTGGATGTGCAAGGACTCGTGACTTATGACGTATTTGATTCCTCCCTCGGGCTCAGCCTCTTCTGCATTCTGCTGTTTTTTGGAATCTATGCCTGATTTTTTTTTTCTCCTTCCTTTTCCTGCCCCTCTGCCTTTCCTTTTATGACATGCTGCTTGGGCAGAAGGGTGCTGGTGGGGCCAGGATTGACGGGCTGCTTCGAGGGAGCTATTGTTGCGATGACGATTCGATCCGTACACGTACCTTCTTTGTTCCCCAAAATCTGCGGAAGTCCCAGCGTATGGCCTAACAAAACACCGAGGCTGAAGAAGAAGGCTGACGCTGTAGTTATGAATCCTCTTACGGGAGTGGGAGAGACCTCTAAGAGGTACAGGGGGACACAGCAGGAAAAAATCCCTAAGTCGAACAAGGACATTGAACAGAGATGTGAGGGGTCAGCCGCCGGCCCCTCCAGCAGCCGAATCCGAGGAGGTGTAGGAATCAGAATCAGCAACAAGCTGAGAGCTCTGAGGGAGAAGAGCTGGCAGAGACATGGCGCCTGGGCCATCTGTCAGCCCTCAGATGGAGAGTCCACAGCCCCCAGGTCTGGAGGTGGCTGATGAGGAATAAGAGGAACAGCTGGATCCAGTGCCTGACTGCGGATGTGCAGAAGGCAGAGGAGAGGAGAGCAGTGGAAATCTATGGGCTGACCCTTGGGACGGAAGAGCCACTGCTGCCAGTGAACACCCCCCACCTCCCAGCTCTGGGGATAAAAGGCAGGGGGTGGAAATGAATAGGTGTGGCAGGAGTTGCTGATGCTCCTAATTAAAGGAATCACTTATTTAACTACAGAGGGTTCGTCTGTTCGTACAGCGGGGTCAGAACAGGTCTACTATTAGCCACACCGCTGAAGAGCCAGATCTCCAAGAAAGCGGCTGGTCTCTTCAGCGCCCCCAAATTGTCATGGCAAATATCAACAAACCAACCCCGGAGACTGGTTCCCAGTGGAAGATCAGCCCCAAACACCTCGGAGATCAACTCACCTGAAGATATTCCAATTATGAAATTGGCAAACACGGTGAATTTGAAGAGATGGACGCTACTGGATACGCAGAGAAAAACCGAGGCGAAGAAAGCCAAGGTGTTATTCAACAGCAAGAGACACTTTCTGCAAAAGGAAGGCACAGGGAAGGGGAGAAGGCAGGGCCGAAAAGGTATTAGCAACCTAGTTTAAAAGAAAAACGCCGATAGTGTTCAACTTAACAACAGTTTGTTTACTGAAAGTTCGAAGGTACAGCAGCACTGGAACCATCGTGGCAAGAGACATTGTAAAATGGAGTAAAATTCACTGAACAACCATCTCGCTGAACAACAGAAATCTGGGGCTCAATTGTGGGCATAAGTTGAGAACTACCTGTACAGTATAGGGTAATGCCTGGAAAAGAGACCACCAGGAGATCCTAGCGTTAACATTTGCTTCGCTCTATGGTATGGAGAAATTGTGTGCAGATCCCGCTCCCCGACATCGTTTCGCCACTTCTGTTACCTTCCATATTTGTCCACCAGGACACTGAACAGCACAATGCCAGTCACCCCTCCTATGGGGAAGAATATGACCGCGGGCGATAAGATGAACCAGAAGTACTTCAAGCTCTTCGCTTCCTCCCTTGTCAAGTTGGAGACAAGAAGCTTAAGGGAAGAAAAAATGGAAAATTGAGCGAGGTGAGGAAGCAAAGAAGAGATTTCCCATTTTTGGGGGGGTCAGCCAGAAATTAAATTTAAGATGTGAGGGTACACAAGAAATGCTTAAAAGACTGCGTCGCAGAACAGCTACAGTGAAAAAAGTTTTGTTTCTAGTTGGAAACCGATCTTGGACTTTGTGCTCGAGAAAAAAGAGAGAGAGAGAGAGGGAGGGAGAGGGAGAGGGAGAGGGAGAGGGAGGGAGAGAGAGAGAGAGAGAGAAAGAAAGAAAGAAAGAAAGAAAGAAAGAAAGAAAGAAAGAAAGAAAGAAAGAAAGAAAGAAAGAAAGAAAGAAAGAAAACGTTGGGTTTTATTGATTAAACTAGTTTTATTTGCTATAGAGCTGGTGGATAGGATAGGATGATAGGATAGGATAGAAAATAGAATAGAGTGGAGTAGAGTGGAATAGAATAGAATAGAATAGAATAGAATAGAATAGAATAGAATAGAATAGAATAGAATAGAATAGAATAGAATAGAATAGAATACTTTATTGCCACTTTAAATGTACACTAATCAGCATACATTAAAATGAAATTCCATTCTATTTAGCTTTCAAAAGATAACCATTATGCACATACCCACACATTTATGGCACAGTACTTAAGTTGCAGCCATAAAAAATTGAGGCTGTGATTGTATTTTGTATTTGATGGTACTTCCTCCTCTGCCACCCTCTTATTCCTTCTTTTTTCGTACTCTCTCTTTCCTTTTCCCATTTTCCTATCACTTTGGGTTTTTTCCCCCTTTGCATGTTATATGCTTAATAAAAAAAATAACAAAACCTCAGCCGGGGTGCCACGCTACCCAGGTTCACCCAAAATATTCGAACAGGATTACTAAGGAGACAGTCGGGGTGCTCCCCATGCCAGACAAACCCTGGTTTACTTGGCGAGACTTACCGAAGCTGGGTGATGCACCAGAAAGAGACTGTAGCCATACTGAAAATATCCGAGATAGGAAACCAACATCGAAATAATCAATGTGGTGGTCAGCTTTAAGCGAAGGAAAACAAACAATGGTTACTGGAATTGTGCAAGCCATGTTTCTTCTTTTTCAAAAAGGTAAAGTGGTTTTATACAGAGGTGGCATTCAGCCGGTTCTGACCAGTTCTGGAGAACCGGTAGCCAAAATGTTGAGTCATTCGGAGAACCGGCCAATCCCGCCTCTGACTGGCCCCGCCAACCCCATCTATTCTCTGCCTCCCATTGAGTCCCAGTTGATCGGCTGGGTCTTCCTTGGGTTGCCCTGCACAGGAGAACGGAGCTGGAAAGCAGGTTAGCGGGGTGGGGAGGGAATGGGGATTTTGCAGTATCCTTCCTCTGCCACGCCCACCCAGCCACACCCACACAACTGGTAATAAACATTTTTATATCCCACCACTGATTTTATATCAGGCTTCATGGACACGCCAAGGTTGCTGCCTTAAAAATATATTCCGGAGTAACAGAAAACCTCCCTTAGAAATAATTTTTAATTGTGTCATTTTGGGGTGAGCCCCAAATTACGCCCTGCCTTGGGCTGAAGGCTAAAACAATAACCGATCAAGAGAACCACCATCTTAGTCTCGCCCCAACTTATCCGATAACGCCAAACTCACATAATTTCGGATTTTGGGTTTCAATTCCCTTTTGCCATCTGCCCTTCTGGAGATGGGAGCCCTGATGAAGTCAAAAAGAAAAGGAAGCAAGAAAAAACTCTGTCCCTTTGTTCGTTCTTCAAACACATTTGAGAGCTGTTGCTGCCCCCAAAACCAGCCAGAGAGCCTCCGCAACCTGTGCTCCCTGGGTGGCTCCTGTTCAAAGGTAGACTGATGCGGATCAGGGAGGCTCCATTGCTGCCGATAGACAGCATTTCTCAAAAGAGGGAAGAGGGTCAGACAAAAACAACAAACTTTCCCCCATCTTTTCTTTCAAACGTCAGCTTGAGAGATCTGTGTTTAATTCGTTATTTTTAAAATATATATATATATATGTAAATTCGCCCAAGTTGTTTGGCACCCTCTTGGTCTTCCACTACTTGCCTGCCAGTCCTTTTGGAGAGTGCCAGTCTCCAGATGTGGCATTTAAGGCTGGGAAAAAGAAAAGGATGGGAATATAAATGTCAACTCACTGAGATTTTTTGTGTCCCATGGCGTGAAAAAGAGACAAAACTGCATTTGCTCAGCCGAATTCCGTTTCGAACGAACCCCGGGGGCGCAGATGGAGCCAATCAGGGAAAGGAGGCGGGAACATTCCGGGAGAAGCGGTTGGCAGTTAGATGCTGATTTGCATACATTTCCATAGGGAACGTAAGATCGGTTATATTCCATATGGAAGTCCGGTGGCCTTAAGGCAAACCTTGGATGGAGGTTTTTCTGTTCCGCCTTGTATTCTGGTTGCCAAAACAAATAATAAACGTATAGAAATACAAAGACACACTGCACAGTGCAGAAAAGCATTTCCCGTGGATTTCACTGACCTAGTTAAATGCCTTTTTTTGTTGTTGTTGTAAACAGGAACCGAGTTTGAACAGAGAACTCCATTTTGGGGACCTTTCTGCCTTCTTCAATAAACTTGTGCTTGAGTGACATGTTTTTCTTTGGGCCAGGATGGGTTAGAGAAGGAAGGTTGTTGGTTTTCCCCCCAAAAAACTTTGCTTTCGTCCTTCCTTCAGGCCACCATGTTGCAGCAATTTTTGAGCGTTGACCCTTTTTTTCTAATCTGCAAATCGTTTATTTTAATAATCTGGGTTTGAAATGAGGCCCTGGTGTCTGGATGGGTAGTCCCATGCCTGTTTATTCAGTATGCTCATTAAATAACTTAATGGTAAATAACTGGTAAATAACTAATGGTAACTAAATAATTAATGGTAAATAACTGTCAGGCCTGCCACAGTCTCAGCTCCTAGGAAGGAAAAACTATCGACTCCATTCGATTGGAGTGAAAAGTTACTTTTACTAAGAGATGCTGATTGCAGTGAAGTCAGGCACATATCAATTTCCCACATATCAATACAATACTAAACCCTTGCTTGCCTCAGCTCTCCACCCCGCCCCCACCCCAATCTGGCACCACCGAGACGTTTTGGGAAGTGCTGAGATATATAGCCTGGTGAAAGCCCATTCTCAGGGCCTGCGGCCTTAAAGATTGTTGGAATTCACTGTTGGAACGAATTCGCTGTTTCCAGGGAGGTCCCGTGGGCCAGATCTAAGCACCCCGTGGACCAGATCTGGCCCCTGGGCCTTGAGTTTGACATCCCTGCTCTATGCTTTTTGTGATGACCCAAAGGGGCGTGGCACAAAAGCAACAAAGTCACAAAAATAGGTAACGTCCCTTTAATACTTCCAACTTGGCCCCCAATGTCCAGTTATCATCGGCTGGGGAAAAAACTCTCCCAAGAACAGTTTTTAAAGGGAAGAAATTCCCTCCAAACTCAAAGTACATATAAATTATAAATAAAAACCAACACAAACCACACTGCAGCAATTAACAAGACAGGGCAGGATAAGGGATTGAAGATGTCAAAAGATAACAAAACACACACACCTGGGAGGAAGCCAGAACTCAGATAAGACTTGACAAACCAGAATAATTTCATGCTTTGCTTCCAGCAGCTTTGCCGTGTGCAGTTTGCCCTTGTAAACAGTCTTCCCAGCTGCAGACAATGAAGGAGATCAGGGCCCTTTCCTCCCCCGTAAACCATGCAACTCATATTGCTCCCTTCTCTATTCCTCCCTGCCTGCCCTAGGATGAAAAGGGGGGTGGGCCTGGGTCTTCCTCTGAATGCCCAGCCAGACTGTGCCCTTCCCCAGTTTCCCCCACAGCCATCGAGCCACACTGCCACTCCCTATCAGCTGTTCCACCTCTCCCTCAGAATCAGATTCCAACAGGGGCATGACACTTTTGTTCTTATTGACTTTCCTGTTTCCTGTTACAGTAATATAGTTGAGCAGTAAAGCACATGGTGTCTATACTTTTTGTTTGCTCTGGTGCCATATTTTCAGCTTTGGCCTACCTCGCAGGACTGACACCCCCGACATCTCCGCTTACACATCTCTGTTAAGCTTACAACCCGATCTTTTTGGGGGTGAGGGCCAAACTACTATGTAGCATTGTACACTTAAAAATAATACAAATAAATCCATCCAGCTTGCAGAGAGATTCTGATTTATTTCATTTTTTTAAATTCCAGGTCAATTTTGAAAACAGGGGGAAGAGATTCCCCGTTTCTATTCAGCCATTATTTTTCTAAAGTTTTTGGAGGTCCAGGCTGCCACGTTCTCCTGGATTTCTTGAAACGTCTTGCCACAGGTTTCCGGGACTGCTCGGAAAATGTAAATATAGGTGAGGACTATAAAAGGCCAGTAAATGAGTAAGAAGTAAGGCCCAAGATAGGACTGGAAACAGAAACAAAAAATTAAAAAAATACTGAGAGCAAACTCAGCAGGCTCACGAGATACAAAGAATTCTGCGGTATGGTCACCTCCTTATTGGGGAAAAAATAACAAACCCATGGAGTTTTTAAATAATATTTCTGTAATATATTTTCTTTACTTTTTAAATTTCCAAATTAGGTCAGCAGTGTCCAACCTTTTGCTATTTAGCAGCCCAGGGGGGTGAGGGGTGGGAGAGGCGAACAGGGCCATGTGAGCTGTGGGCCAGCACACACCCATGCAGGCAACTCCACTTGTGCCCCAATGCACACATACACACGCGCAATAGCCCACCTCTCATGCAAGTTAAGCTGCATTTGGGCACACGTGCAACAGCCTGCTGCTCGAGCGGCCCGGTTGCAAATAGACCATGGCCCGAGAATGGGCTCTGGCTGGGGGGTTTTGGGACCACCTGCCTTACTTTAGTCAGAAGAAATAGTAACGCCGAGGCAAAGTTGGCTCCCCAACTGATGTATCCTGCTAGCACGTATGCAGATGCTCGGGACGACTGGAGGAACAATTCACCGATAACTAGGAAAAGAATGGAAGCTAAACGGAGAGAAGAGGGGAGGTCTTGTAAGTTTTTTTTTTAAAAAAAAAACACCACTACCACCACAAACCTTCCCTTGTTTTTTTTTTTCTCCAGGGGTGGGATTCAAATTTTTTAACAACCAGTTCTGTGGGCGTGGCTTAGTTGGTGGCCGTGGTTTGGTGGTCATGTGACTAGGTGGCCGTGGCTTGGTGGTCATGTTATTGGCTGGGTGTGGCCCACTCAATATCACTCAAATTCGAGGCACGCATCTCCTCGCCTGGCCTCTCATGACTGTGGGGATGCTGCAACAGTCGTAAGTATGAAAAAGGGTCCTAAGTCACTTTTTTCAGTGCCATTGTAACTTTGAATGGTCCCTCCACACAAGCAAAGTACCAGCAAAGGAGGGGGAAAAAAACTCCAGAGAAGTTCCTGAGACAGGAAGTCTCGTCCTGCCAAGAATGTAATCAGGGTTAATGGAGAGGCAGTTTCTGTAAGCAATACCAGAATGTTTCCTTCCTGCCTTCCTTACAGGATTAGCCCAGTAATTTCTTCTAACAACCGGTCCTCCGAACTGCTTAGAATGTTAACTGGTTCTAGCGAATAGGTGAGAACCTATAGAATCCCACCCCTGCCGGTTTTCTCCACTGAGAAGGTTCCGTATCCCATCCAATCACAAACCTGGTCCTGTTACGTCGCCCATAAAGAAAAGGGTAATCAAAATAATGCTGATGAAGGCTGCTGCAGGAGTGTCAATCTGTGGGGAAAGAAGGAAGCACTTGTGGGGTGATCATCAAAGCAGTAGTATTCCTTCCGGCCTGCCTGACTCCACATCTTCCACCAACTTCCTATCATCCACAGGGTTTAGGATCCTCCATCAATAGAAAACTGGTATGAACTCTACGAAATGGAGTGACTGGATGAAATTGACAAATCGGTGAAATTGACCAACTGGATGAAATTGAGGGATTGGTGAAATTGATGGACTGGTGCAACTGACCAACTGGGTGAAATTGACAAATTGGTGCAATTGAGCAACTAGGTGAAATTGACAGATTGGTGAAATTGACCAACTGAATTAAATTGATGGAAATTCATCAGATCAATTTTAACTGGCTGGGAAGATTTGTATGTGTGGGGAAAAAAAACCCACAGGGATGTTAATGAGGAGGGGCATTTAAATTGCCCCAGAGCTGAGAGCAAGAAGGTAACCTACCTTAAAAGTGAAGACTAGGGCAATATTTGAAAGGCTACACATCAAGAAGCCACTCAAAAGGAGAAATCTCCGCCCCAAGGAGTCGACGGTGCAAATCTAGAAAAAAAGGATTGACGGTTCAGGACAGCCAAGAACACAAACCAAAGGATCATCAAACGAAGGAGCCCACAATTCTTCATCAAGGCTGAAAATGATTCCGGTCTTTGCTTTTCCTATCGTGTTTTTGCTCATTTGAACTGCCCCCTGCTGGTTGTAGTGCTTGGGGTACATTATTCTAAGTTGGTGGGGTGACAGAGGTGGCAGATAATGCAAACAAGTGGGGATTCACAGTCGCTTACGGCTGTCAGAAGCATCAGCTGGATGATCAAGTTTCCTACCAATGGGATGAGATTCACAGCTTTGGTGGACAGTCCTAAAGTTTCATAGCTCTGCTCCGCAAAAGATAAAACCTGTAATCAAAGACAAAAGATGTGTAGATAGAGGCACACATAGAACTTGGTTCAGGCTCTAAAAGCCCCTGTTGCAATTCTTCTATGTAGATTCGTCTCCGGCAGACAGAATCATGCCAAACTAAACCATCATATAGCTTAGACTCTGGGAACTGTTAAGGAGGAACCATCCTCACCTTATTTCTCTCATACTAACTATCTCAACTGTGTTGTCTCTTGCTTCTCTGGAAGGCAGCTCCTCCCTCCTGGGAATCCAGGCCTCACTCCATCACACTTTGCCCTTTTGTAAAATGTAACAGCTGCTTCTGCTATCCTGGAACCCAGGAAGAGTCTGGATGTGGATCCAGAAATGCTGTTCCTGGCTACAAGCCAGCATTCGGCACTTTGGGGAAGGACAGAGACTCCAAAGTTGAACTGTGAAAAAGCAAAACCCTGTGCGAGATAGCTCAGGGAAGTCACTAACCGTGTTTATTTCCACCAATTGACTTCCACAGCCCAGGACCATGATGGTGAAGACATGCCACCGGAGGCTGCGGAAGCGAAGGAGTTTCCACAGTGTCATGTTCTTCTGGCTACTTTCGGCAAGGTGTTCCTGACGAAGTTCTTCCATCTCCTCCTCTACGTCTTCTTCCCCTCTCAGCTCCTTCAAGACTAAACGGGGAGGAAGAGGAGGAGAAGACAAGATGTGCAGAGCAGTATCGTGGTGGGTTTCCAAGCCCTCCATGCAATTGGTCTTAACCCTGGGGTTAAGAAGGGCTCGGATGGTCCAAGAGACCCTCATTCCATTTCACCAAGAGAAGGACTTCCCTGGGAGGCAACCTTTGGGATGATGGCTTCCGTCTTCTTCGGAGCAAGGAGTGTGGTGAAGAAAACTGAGGCTAAAGGGTTGACATCTCCACTTTTGTTAAGACAATTGTTAAGAATATCTGGCCAGATCCCCCCTATCTTCACCACCCTCTACGGAGGTGGCTTAGCCCTGAAGCCGGGTGGCTCGGGGCACTCCAGCGGCAAGCACAGGCAAAAACCGCGCACAATCGCGGATTCCTGCCTGTCCCGAAGCGCTGCAAACCGGAACTCCCCTCTGAAACCAGCGCCCCCACCAAAGTATGCAACAGACCAAAGGGACGTCCTAAACAACCATCCAAAATGTGGTCCCCTTATGGGCCCACGATTGGCAAAGGGACTACACTTGGAAGGAGCCACCAAGCCCTGCAGATCTCAAGGGCAGAAGCTGGGCTATCGGTCGGATCCTCCCTTCGGCCCAGCAGAGTGGCTCTAAGGCCGTAATGCCAGACTCACGTGGCTGTACCTTGTCTTGCTTTCTCTTTGTTGTTCCTCTGCAAGTAGAGAAACCTTGGACTTTCTGGAGAAGGCAGCAACAATATACTACTAATTGTAGAAAATAGGGCTATAATGCCCACTAGTAATGAAAAATCTGTGGCAGAAAGAGAGAGAGAGAGAGAGAGGAAGGGAGGGAGAATGTTAGAAATAATTTTAGAAGTAACCTTCCTCTTTTCTACTTCCTCTTCTCTTGCTTTGATCCCTCTCTACGCTGGGATTTTTGACCATGGAAAGACACCTTCCCTGGCCTAAGCATGAGTTCAAGTTTGCAGCAAGGATGGAGGTGAAAATGCTTACTTTCTTCATTTCCCCAGATTTGGGGACTGGTTAAGACTTGGACAAGAAGGTGTCCCCAGCTGAAGAAAAGGACTGTAGACGTCACCAAGGCCCCCCTTAGATTCAACGGAGAGATTTCAAGGATGTAGAGAGGGGCAGCGTAAGTAAACGTTCCTGTGGAGTGAAGTAAACCTTGCATTACAATCACCGCTTGCGTTCTAGCAAGCGCAGAGTTTAGGAGGAAAACATTTGTTAAAGTGAGTTTTGCCCCAATTTAGGACCGTTCATGCCACAGTTATTTAAGTGAACCGCTGCCGCTGTTAAGTTAGTCACAGGGTGGCCGTATGAATGCATCTTCCTCATTTATTTTGCTGGCCATAAGGTCATTAAGCGGGGATAACGTGACCTCGGGACACCGCAACCCTCAGTTGAATCAGTTGTCCAGCATCTGAATTTTGCTCTCACGACTGTGAGGATGTTGCCACTGTCATAAATGTGAAAATGGCCACAAGTCGTTTTTTTCAATGTCGTCGTCACTTTGAATGGTCACTAAGCAAACTGTCGTAAGTCAAGGGCCATCTGTACATTTCCTTCTACATCTACATTATTATTGCATTCATTACGGAGATTCTGCCCTGGGGGCATTCGCTGGCTTGTTTTCTTACTAACGGAAGTAATAACTGCATATAACCCTCAGAATATTTGCAAAGGACCATCCTGATTCCTAGGTGCCAAGACACCCACTGTCAGGCTTCTCCCGACTTCAGCGTTTAGGAAAGAAAGACCCTCAACTCCAATTATGAAGCGACTGGATTACTTTTACTAAACTCAAGAAGTTACAGGATAAGCAAAGCTTTGGTGGAGTTTCATATTCTATTCTCATGGCTCCGTCCTCGATCGGCCAGCCTGCTCCAGATCGACAGCTTTGATTCCTGTAACCTTGTCATCTCCGCTCCTGCCTCCCCAATCCTAAGGCTCTTTACTTTCCCAATCCTAAACTTCTAAATGAAGGGACGTTTAATGCAAAGACAGAGTTGGGCTCTTTCGTTTGGCTGCTTAAAATAAAGTACTCACGGACTCACCTGACCCTATTCCTACAAAAAAGCGAGTAAAGAGGCTGAATTCAAAGCGCCGGAATATTTTATCTAAACACAGGGTGGCGGACGAAAGAATGCTAACTCCGTTGCTAATTAGGAGGGCGGATTTTCTGCAAAGAGAAAGAAAGATATATATATATATAACGGAAGCAGGAAAACGCAAGAATTTCATTTATTATTTTTATTATTATTTTTTTTTGAGGGAACGATTAATTCCTGGAATTACAAGAAGTTATGCAAAATGCTAAAATACCTTCACGGGGAAGCTCTAACATGTGTGCTGTAACCATCCAGATGTTGGCATCAGAGGAATTAGAAGGGGAAGAGAAGATTAAAACTGGGGTTTGTTCTTATCGCTGATGCTAGAAAGCCAAGCCAATGATTTTCCGAGCAAATAAACTTTTCAAAATATATAGAATATTAGCACAGTTGGTGATAGAAGGACGATTCGAACTTGTACTCTTACACAAAACCTCAGGGGCTTTGGGGTTTGTTTAGTCTAGTGAAAAGAAGGACCAGAGGTGACATGATATGGGGTGTTTAATATTTGAGGGCTGCCACACATGGAAGAGAGGGTCAGATTATTCTCCAAAGCACACAGCTCCTATTAATCTTGGTTAAATTAAACTTTGGTTCTCTTTTCAGTGGATCAAATTCTGTTATCTGGGGGTTAGGAGCTAAGTGGGTACGCAGGAAAGGGCTTCACTTTACATGCCAAAGGATGGCACCAACGCCAACAGAAACAGCCGAAATTTGGCACTTCATTGTATATCCACAGCCCAGAAATTTTGTTTAACCTGTGCCTACTGTACCTGCCATATCTGTCTGCCAAACAGCTCCAAAGATACACCCCAAAAACGCCTCCAAGCGGGACGAAAACGACGGCGATTAATATTAAGAACTGGAAATGGAAGGATTCTCTGTTGATTCCTTCCAGATTCACCATCTGGATCTTTCTCTTAAAAACAAAACCAAAAATGGAAAGCTGTATCAATAACACGCAACTGTGCTGCACTTCCCTCCCAGTTTCCTCCTTCCACCTCACCCACCAAGCCTGCCAGGTAGGCTGGCCAGCTGTGAGGAGAGGAGAGGTGGAGGTGAGAATGAAGACAAGAGAAAGAGTGGAGAGGAGAGGAGGAAGAGAGGACCAGAGGGGAGGGAAGGGCAGGGGAGGGGAAAGGAGGCAGACGATACCGTTTGAAAACCAGACCGAGTGGGCTAAGCCAGCACCTGTGTGCCACAAAAGCTGAGACACTGGGCCCATGCAGAGCATGGCAGTGGGTTGTGTGAATCACTGCCAAGTCCCAACCCAGCGACACCCAGCAAGGCTCACTTACCACAACGGGATGGGTGATAAGGTAGAACATGTACCCATACTGGAAAACCCCCAAACTGGACCCCAATAATGAGAGAACGAGCGAGCGGGTCAGTTTCTATGAAAAGGTGCAGGAGAGGAAAAACAACAACACAATTCCTTTAGCGGGAAGGACGAAAACCAACACAACACCCAGAACACATCTTAGACCTCCCCTCTCCTTTCACCCTTCCAATTTCCGACTTGGATGGGAAGAAAGCAGACCTTCTGCACGTGCTTTATGGTTAGGGGAAAGCGAATTATTTTCCCCGAGTTAGTTTGGACCCCTGGCATCTCCTGGTGGTGTCTCATTCACAAACCAACCAACTGAGACTTAGGAGATTCCAAAGATCGTCTAGGCACTGCAATTTTGTTTTGTTTTTTAAATACAGTTGAAAGCTGATCCTCTTCAGAAATTATTTATAATTTCTCTGCCCTGCCTTGCCTTGAAGCTCAGAAATAACCACAGATCAAGATGGACCCCAACCTCACCAGTTCTCCAAACTCACATCATTTCGGATTATGGGTTCCGGTTCCTCTTTGTCCTCCATCCTTCCGGGGAGATCGAGCAAAAACAGAAACAAAAAGCAAAGTCTTTCCCTTTGTTCATTCTTCCAACGTATTTACAAACGATTCTCCCCCCTGAATCCAGCCAGATAACCTCCCTAAAACTGTTCTCCCTGATAACCCCTGTTCCAAGGTAGACTGCCTCAGATCAGGGAGGCTCCATAGAGCCAGTCCCTAACAACGGACGGCTTTTCTCGAAGAGAAAATGAAAGGAAATTACAAATTTAAGCAAAGAGTTTTCACAACCTTTTCTTTGGAACGTTGCGTTGAGATCTTCCTCTTCAATTCCTAATTGTTCTAATAAATTCCCCCAATTTCTTGGCACGGTCCCTGACCCTCCATTGCTTCTCTGCCAGCCCGTTTAGGGGAAGCCAGTCTCCAAATTTTAGATCTGAAGGCTAGAAATGCTGTTTTAAAAAGCCAACTTACTATTTTGGGGTGGGATGTCTTAGAGTAAAAGGAGAAACATCACAGCTGTCTTTCCTTTCGAACCAAAAATCCTGGAGCAGCCGCGAGAACGAATCAGGGAAAAGAGGTGGGAACATTCCGGGAAAAGCGGAATGGCAGTTAGGCGGCTGTTTTGCATAAATTTACATCCAGGGGATTCCACGTTCAGGGGTTGAAATACCTGTTGCTAAGTGAAACCTTTGTTCTGTGAACATTGCCCCAATTTATGACCATTATTGACACAGTTGCTTAATGAATCACTGCAGTGGTTGAGTTAGCAACACGGTTGTGAAGCAAATCCGACTTCCCCGCTGACTTTGCTTGGCAGAAGTTTGCAAAAAGAGATCATAAGGCCCTGGAGCACTGCAACTGTCATCAATATTAATATTAATTAATAACTGTGAGAGGGATCTTGGAGTCCTAGCGACCAATCATTTAAATGCAGTAGCAGCCCAAAGAGCCAACACAGTCCTAGGCTGCATCAACAGAGGGATAGAATCGAGATCACGTGAAGTGTTGATACCACTTTATAATCCTTTGGTAAGGCCACACTTGCAATTATGCACCCAGTTTTGGTCACCACGATGTAAAAACGATGTTCAGACTCTAGAAAGAGCGCAGAGGAGAGCCACAAAGAGGATTAGGGGACTGAGGGATAAAACCTACAAATAATAGTTGGGTATGTCGAGTGTAATGATCAGTAGGACCAGCGGGGTGATATGATAGCAGTGTCCCAATATCTCAGGGGCTGCCCCAAAGAAGAGGGAGTCAAGCTATTCTCCAAAGCACCACAAGGTAGGAGAAGAAGCCATGGGTGCAAACTAATCAAGGATAGAAGCAACCTAGAATTAAGGAGGAATTTCCTGACAGTTAACCAATGGAACAACCTGCCTCCAGAAGTTGTGAATGCTCCAACGCTGGAAGTTTTAAACAAGAAATTGGATAACCATTTGTCTGAAGTGGCGTAGGGTTTCCTGCCTAGGCAGGGGGTTGGACTAGAAGACCTCCAAGGTGCCTTCCGAGTCTGTTATTCTATTCTAACAGGAGACAGTTGCCAAGCGTCTGAATCTTGATCACGTGACCATCATGGATGCTTCAACGGTCATAAGTGTGAAAAATGGCCATAAGTCACAATTTTCGGTGCCGAGAATGTACCAGGGTTCTTTTTATTTCCTTTTTGCAGCATGCAGTTGGGGTGGATTATTTGTCTAGATTTAATTTGATATTTGGGCCTCCCCCCAAATATCACAAATATCCACACAATTCCCCCCTCCCTTTTTAAAATTAGTGTTGGGTGTATGTTTTTCTATTTTGTATGTTATTCTTGTTGAGAAAACCAACACGCTCGCATAAACACAAAGACGCAACGCAGAGCGCAGGAAAGCATTTCCCATGGTTTTTACGAACCCTGTTAAATGCCTTTTTTAAAGAACAGGAACCGGCATGGAATGGAGGACTCCGTTTTGGGGACCAGTCCGCCTTATTAAATAAATTTGTGCTTGGGTGACATATTTTTCTTTGGGCCAGGATTGGGTAGAAACAATTTTTTCCCCCAAAATGTTAGTTTTGTCCTTCCTTTCGGCCTCCACATTGTAGCAGTTTTTTTGAGCATTGTTGCTTTTCCTAATTTGGAAGTTGGTTATATAAAGATATTGCGAGACAAAAGCAGCAGCAATCCATTCCTTATACGATGGGAGCTACAAGCGGAATTCTTCCCCTAATCTCCTCTAGGAAAATCACCTTGGCAGAAATAGGCAAGAATTATAGTTTCAAAGGGCAGAAAAAAATATTTTATGCCCCGAGGAATAAGATATTATTTGGAAGAGCCTGCTAAACTTACAACCCAATCTTTTTTCGCTGAACTACTGCAAAGGAGTTAAAAATAGTCGAAATAAATCCATTCCAGATTGAAGAGAGCTTCTGTTTTACTTCGTTTTTTTTAATTCCAGATCCATTTTGAAAACATTGAGAAGAAAGAGATTTCCTGTTTCTATTCAGCCATTATTTTTCTAGAATTTTTGAAAGTCGAGGCCACCATGCTGTCCTGGATCTCCTCAAATGTCTTGCCGTTGGTTTCTGGTACTACCCAGAAAATGTAAATAAAGGCAAAGATCATAAAAGGCCAGTAAAGGAGCAGGTAGTAGGTTCCAAGATAGGACTAGAGACAAAAACAAAAATTAAGAAATACGGTGATCAAACTTGGCAGGCCTACGAGACGCACAGAATTGCATGGTAAGGTCACTTCCGTACTAATAAAAAAAAAATCCCCAAGGAGTTTTTAAACAAATATTTTTTTTTACTATATTTTATTTACTTTTTAAACTTCCAAAGGGATTACAGCAGGGGTTTCCAACCTTGGCAACTTTAAGACCCGTGGACTTCAACTCCCAGAATTCCTCAGCCAGCA
>NW_020769387.1:1708523-1721967 GCF_900518735.1 Pseudonaja textilis | reverse complement strand
TGCTGGCTGAGGAATTCTGGGAGTTGAAGTCCACGGGTCTTAAAGTTGCCAAGGTTGGAAACCCCTGGATTACAGGATTACCTTAATCAGAAGAAACAGCAAGGCTGAAACAAAATGGATTCCCCAATTGATTAATCCAGAAATTACAAACGCAGATGCTCGGGATGACTGGAGGAACAATTCACCGATAATCACGGAAAGAATGGAAGCTGGAATGGAGAGAAGAGGTTGTATGTTTATTAAAGCAACAACCGCAAAAACTTCCCTTGGTCTTTTTCCACCTGCGAAGACTCCGTATCCCATCGATCACAAACCTGGTCCCGTTACAAAGCCCATAAGGAAGATGATAATCAAAACAATGCTGATGAGGGCCAATGAGGGGCTGTCGATCTGTGGGGAAGAAGGAAGCACTTATGGGGTGACCATTAAGGTAGTAACCCCATTTAAGAGAAACCTGGCCTGAACTCTATGTGAAATGGACCAACTGGATGAAATTGACAGATTTGTGAAATTGATCAGCTGGATGAAACTGATGAATTGGTAAAATGGATGGGACTGGTGAAATTGGCCAACTAGATGAAATTCACAGATGGCTAAAATTGACCTACAGGTCAAAATTGACGAATTGGTGAAATTGACCAACTGGATGAAACTGATGGATTGGTGAAATTGACAGATTGGTGAAATGGATGATGAAACCGACCAACTGGATGGAATGGACCAGACCGATTTTATCTGGCTTGGGAAGGTTTGTGTGTGAGACAAAGCACAGGGATGTTAACAGAAGGGCACTCAAGTTGTCCTGGTGCATAGAGAAGGAATGAAACCCACCTGAAAAGTGAAGACTAGGGCAATAGTTGAGATGCTACACATCAAGAAGCCACTCAAAAGGAGAAATCTCCGCCCCAAGGCGTCAACGATGCAGATCTAGGAAAAAAAAGCAAAGCGGAAGAGATTTGACGCTACGGGCCACTGGAGAAAAATCCTGAGAAAACCCCTGGATAACCAAGGACACAAACCAATGGATCATCAAACAAAGGAGCCCACAATTCTTCATGGAGGCTAAAATAATCCTGGTCTTCGCTTTTGCGATCGTGTTTTCGCTGATTTGAACTGCTCCTGCTGGTTGTATCGCTTTGCTCTAAGTTGGTGGGATGATGGAGGCAGAAATACGAACAAACCAATAATCAAGTGGGGGATACGAGGTGGCTTACGGTTGTTAGAAGCATCAGCTGGACGATCAAGTTTCCTGCTAATAGAAGGCGCTCCACCGCTTTGGCCGACATTCCTACAGTTTTATAGCTTTGCTGGGCGAAAATTAAAATCTGCAATCAAAGGCAAAAGAGGAGCAGATGGAGACACACACGGAACTTGGGTCAGGCTCTAAAAACCCCTATGGCAACTTTTCTAAGTGGATTCATCACCTGCAGACAGAATCTTGCTAAACTAAAGCCCCTAAAGCTTAGACTCGATAGGGAACTATTAAAGCGGAGCTGCCTTCTCCCTATTTAAGTATTTAAGGTGTGTTGTCCATTATCTAATTGTCTAGCCTAATTGGATAGAGCTACCGCTGTTCGCTGAAGTGGCGTACAATAATACTGTATACAGCAGCACTGTATACCTTTTCCAGGTCACCAGTAGCATGGAATTTGTCCCCATGACCGAGCCCCCCTCATCTGTCTCCTTGAGTGAATGATGGGGTCTTTAAACAAGGGGTGGGGTTTGAAATGTTTAAGAACCAGTTCTGTGGGTGTGGCTAGGTGGGCATGGCCATGTGACTGGGTGGGCGTGGCTTTTTTTGGGGGGGGGGAATTATTATTCCCTTTATTGTCAGAGTACAATGTGTGTATAATGAGATTGATTGAGCCTTCCTTCATGCACACACACACACCCAAAACACAAATCACAGTGAGGACAGAAGTCGCTAACCTAATCCCAATCTTATTACACGAGGTGCCCTTTTGTGAAATGTAAACAGCTACCTCTGCACCCCTCTGGGGTCCTGGAGTCCAGGAACAGATAACAGATAATCAGAGTTGGAAGGGACCTACTAGGTCATCTAGTCCAACCCCCCCCGCCCAAGGACATTCTCACACCTGGACCATGGAAGGGAGGTCTCCAGACGACCAGATTGGACCATGTAACTAGGTCCAACCATGGAACCTTTAGAGTCAGTTTTCACCAGATATGCACCAATATGATTTTTCCAATAAAGCTTATCCTTTGAGGAATTAACCTGCCTCAGAGTTTTGCTCGCTACGGACTGATGGAACCCCGACACGCTATTCTCTCACACCAACTATCTCAACTGTCTTGCCTCTTGCTTCTCGCCCAAGCAGGAGACCCTACACCCCTTCTGACAAACGGCAGGCCAGTCTCTTCTTGAAAGCTTCCAGGGACGGCACTTGGAGAAGGACCAAGAGCCCAAATCTGAACCCTGGAAAAAGCAAATGGCACATCCGTTCTACGCGAGGTTGCTCGGGGAAGTCACTAACCACATGCGTTTGCATAAATCGACTTCCGGCAGTCAAGATCGCGACGGTGAAGACATGCCACCGGAGGCTGCGGAAGCGAAGGAGTTTCCACAGTGTCAAGTTCTTCTGGCTGCTTTCGGCAAGGTGTTCTTGACGAAGTTCTTCCATCTCCTCCTCTACGTCTTCTTCCCCCCTCAGCTCCTTCAAGACTAAAGGGGGAGGAAGAGGAGGGGAAGACAAGAACATGTACAAAGGGGCTACAGTTGGATGGAGCCACCAAGCCCTGCAGATCTGAAGAGCTATAGGCCTGAATCCTCCCTTTGGCCCAGGTGAGTGGCTCGTAAGGACATAAGGCCAGACGCACACGGCTGTACCTTGTCTTGCTTTCTCTTTGTCGTTCCTCTGCAAGTAGAGAAACCTTGGACTTTCCGGAGAAGGCACCAAAAGTATACTACTAATTATAGAAAATATGGCTGTAACTGCCACTAATAACGAAAAATCTGTGGCAACGAGAGAGGGACGGAGGGAGAGAAAGAGAATGTTAGAATGTCGTTGACTGCAATTCAGGTTTTAAAAGTAAACTTTCTCTTTTCTATTCCCTCTGCGTCAGGACAATGGAAAGACACCCTCCCTGGCTTAGCACGAGTTCAAGTTTGCAGCAAGGATGGAGGTGAAAATACTTACTTTCTTCATTTCCCCAGATCTGGGGGCTGGTTAAGATTTGAGACAGAAAGTATCCCCAGGTGAGGAAAAGGAACGAAGTGATCACCAAGGCTCCCCTCAGATTCAAGGGAGAGATTTCAAGAACGTAGAGAGGGACGGAGTAACTAAATGTTCCTGTAGAAGGGATTAAACGTTGCATTTCAGTCGCATCTTGAATTCTAGCAAGTGCAGAACATAGGAGCAAACTGGTCCTGAGATTGGTTGATTTGAATGTCCAAGTTAGGGAGCACTGTGGCATAACAGTGCTGTGCTGTCCAATTTAATCGTCACTTGTTCCTGCCTGGCGTTCGGATTTCGGCTGATATCTCGAAGCTGAACCCAGAGCCAAGAAATTAGAGCACGTGCAAAGAGGCCCTGCTATACCAGCCCTTTTCTCCCAACCTGCTCTTCCTTCTCATTTCACGGGTATGACTGCCGTCTCCTTACGACTAAACTTATGACTGACCTCACGGGGGATTCACTGCCCTGTTTTCTTACTAACGGAAGTAATAACTGCATATTGTACACTCAGAATATTTGCAAAGGACCATCCTGATTCCTAGGTGCCAAGACACCCACTGTCAGGCTTCTCCCGTCTTGAGCGTTTAGGAAAGAAAGACCCTCAATTCCAATTGTGAAGCGACTGGATTACTTTTACTAAAGTCAAGCACTTATAGAGTAAGCAAACCTGGATCTCAATATTCCTGCACAAAGCCTGCAATTTTACCTCTTACCTGGCCCTCCCTGCTTGTCCAGTCCATCAGCGTCCAATGATATACACACTAGATGTTTTAGGAACAGCTTTGAGGATTGGCGCCTCTTTGGCGGTTTCACATTCCGTTCTCACGGCTCTGTCCTTGATCGGTGGTCTGCTCCAGATTGACAGCTTGGGTTTCTGTCACCCTGTCATCCCCCCTTCCTACCTCCCCAATCCTAAATTAAGGGGCCTTTAATGTAAAGGCAGAGTTCAGCCCTTTTATTTGGGGGCGTATAACAAAGTGGTAAGGACTCACCTGTTGCTATTCCTACAATAAAACAAGCCAAGAGGCTGAACTCAAAGCTCCGAAAAATGATGTCAAAACACAAGATGGTAGATGAAAAAATACTAATTCCATTGCTAATTAACAGGGTGGATTTTCTGAAAAGACAGAGAAAGTGACTCATTCAAGGAAACAAGAATCACAAAAATGCTATTTTTTTTTTTAGTCCTGAACTACCAGCATGTAGCATCTTGATTGTCTTGTTTTAAAGGAACAATTCGTAGGAGATTATGCAAAACACAAAATAGACCTTCACCGTGAGTTTTAACGTGTGTGCTGTAACCATCCAGATGTTGACATCAGGGGAATTAGAGAGATGAAGTAGATAAGGTTAGAACTGGGATCTGTTCTTATTGCTGATGCTAGAAGGCCCAAGCCAATGATTTTCCGAGCAAATAAACTTTTCAAAATATATAGAATATTACCACAGCTGTTAATCTTGGTTAATTTAAACGTTGGTTCTCCTTTCAATGGATCAAATTCTGTTATCTGGGGGTTAGGAGCTAAGTGGGTAGGCAGGAAAGTGGATGGCACCAATGCCGACAGAAACAGCCGAAATTTGGCACTTTATCGCTATATCCACAGTCCAGAAATTCTAACCTGTGCCTACTATACCTGCCGTATCTGTCTGCCAGACAGCCCCAAAGATACACTCCGAAAAGGCGTCCAAGTGGCACCAAAATGATGAGTAATAGTAAGAATTTGAAACGCAGAGTGTCTTTCTTGCTTCCTTCCTTTTGAAGATTCAGCAATTGCAGCTTCACCTTAAAAACATAAATTGGAAAACTGCAACAAGAACTTACAACGGTGCTGCACTTCCTTCCCAGCTGCCTGGCTCCGCTACACTTAACATCCCTATGGCTATCACATCCCTGGCCAGCTGACCGTCCCTAAAAAAACCCAGATCCTGAGTTATTCTTTGAAGGAATCTGGAGCAGAGATGCTAAATAATTTTTTTTTTATAAACTTTGGGACATTTCTTCCTGCTTTCCCTCCAAATAATGTGGATAAACATGAGACCTGTCAGATGGAAAACCACACTGGGCTTTTTTCTTGAATGAAAACAAACCATGGTTTCTCAAATCAAGAAGAAACTGGTCTTTCTGGGTTTTTTTTGAAGGCATTTCACTTCTCATCCAAAAAGCTTCTTCAGCTCTGACCGGATGTTGGGGAATGGAAGGATTTATATTCCTTGCGGACCGCTGGTCTTATTCTTACCAACCCTAATGCAGGAAGGCGGGTTGTGTGAATCACTGCCAAGTCCCAACCCAGGGCCACCCAGTGACACCCAGCAGGACTCACGTACCACAACAGGATTGGTGATAAGGTAGAACATGTATCCATACTGGAAAGACCCCAAACTGGACCCCACTAATGAGAGAACGAGCGGGCGAGTCAGTTTCTATGAAAAGGTGCAGGAGAGGAAAAACAACAACACAATTCCTTTAGCGGAGAGGACGAAAACCAACACAACACCCAGAACACATCTTAGACCTCCCCTCTCCTTTCACCCTTCCAATTTCCGGCTTGGATGGGAAGAAAGCAGACTTTCTGCACGTGCTTTATGGTTAGGGGAAAGTGAATTATTTTCCCCAAGTTAGTTTGGACCCCTGGCATCTCCTGGTGGTGTCTCATTCACAAACCAACCAACTGAGATTTAGGAGATTCCAAATGATTGTCTAGGCACTGCAATTTTTCTTTAAATATCCAGTTGAGAGCTGATCCACTTTACAAATCATTTATAATTTCTCTGCCCTGCCTTGCCTTGAAGCTCAGAAACAGCCACAGATCAAGATGGACCCCAACCTCACCAGTTCTCCAAACTCACATCATTTCGGATTATGGGTTCCGGTTCCTCTTTGTCCTCCATCCTTCCAGGGAGATCAAGCCAAAAAAAAAAAAGAATTTAAAAAAGTATTTCCCTTTGTTTATTCTTCCACCATATTTATAAATGATTCTCCCCCCGAATCCTCTCCAAGCTGTTCTCCCTGATGACTCCTTTTCCAAGGTAGACAGCTGTGGATCAGGGAGGCTCCATCGAACCCTAACGACGGACGGCTTTTCTCAGATAAAAGGGGACAAACAAACGGTTTCCCACACCTTTTCTTTTGAATGTCGGCCTGAGAACTGCGTGTTCAATTCCTAATTGTTATAACAAATTCCCCAAATTTGTTTGGCACCCCACTTAACGCTCCACCGCTCCTCTGCCAGTCCATTTAAGGGAAGCCAGTCTCCAAATTTTAGATTTTTAAGGCTAAAATATTGTTTTAAAAAGCCAACTTACTATTTTTTGGATGAGATAAGAGGAGAAAAAAACCACAGCTGTTTTTTTTTTCTTTCAAATGAAAAATGCTGGAGCAGCCATGAGAGCCAATCAGGGAAAGGAGGCGGGAACATTCCGGGAAAAGCAGAATGGCAGTTAGGCGGCTGTTTTGCATAAATTTACATCCAGGGGATTCCACGTTCAGGGACTGCACATAATTTTTCCCAGCATTTTTGGTACAGAAAGTTTTTTCCAACGTTCCTCCGTATCTGAGCATCCGGTAATCACCTTGTGGTCAATTCTAAGCCAATTTTATTCAAACTTTCTTCCAAGTCCACCTAGATCAGTTTTTCATTATTTACCTAATTTAAATACCCCATTTTTCCATGAAATGGGTGAATTAATTGATTGAAATACTTTATTTGGCCAAGTGTGTTTAAACACACAAGAATTTGTCTCACAATTGAGTAAAAATTGTTACTTAAATACAAGAACGTTGTGAAAACAATTTTAAAAATGTAGCAAAACAATTGAAAACCAAAGTGTGGGGAAAAAAAACCTCTCACATTCACCGAGACACACTTTTGAAGCGTATTTGTCATTCTCTCTAAATTGAACTGCTGGAGAAAAAAAATTAAAGCAGAGTAGAAAAAAAAGCCAAATAAAGAAAATTGGTTCCTTTGTTCAAAGCTCATTTATTTATTTATTCATTAAAAAAAAACACTTTTATTCAAAGGCCCCCCTTCAACGAGGCGGATGGAAAAATCTACATTTTAATCTGTACATTTAAGAGTTTTTGTGGCATTGATCTTTAAAACGCACAAACACACAGAGAGAAGTGAGGTATACAGAACAAGAAAAATTAGCCTGCACCCCCCTTTTTTTAAAAAAAAAATTGCAGCATTTATTTGAAGGTCAACAAAGCAGCATCCCCCCAAATTGTGGGTGTCCATTGAGTTGATCGCTTTCCTGAGTGGCTTGCGATAAAATCAGAATTAACTGATATGCATCCTTCGCTACAGTCCTCCCAGAGTCAAAGGACCACAAGTATCTCTCTTGAAGGCATCATTTCAAGCAGAAAATTGTAGGCAATTGCTCAACTCCAGCGTCCATCCCTGATCAGGCTAGTTGAGGATGATGGGACCTATAATCTCTCTCTCTCTTTCTTCTATGATTTCCAAAGAGGGTGCTGACAGACAATGGCTTTCCTTTCCCCCTTTAATCCTGGAAAGTCTCGCTCCTTAACATTTCACTCCACACGTTCTCTTTTATGCTTAAAACTTGAATTAAAAATTTAAAAAAACAACATGTCTTCATAGCATCTTTTTTTAAAAGGAGGAGGAGGAGGAGGAGGAGGAGGAAGAGGAGGAGGAGGAGGAGGAGGAAGAAAACACCCTGAGAAAACTTATTTGGAAGAATTCCAATCCAGGCATTTTATGGTGAAATTCTTAACTGTTTTCTTTTTCTGTAAAAAAAAGTCCAAAAGTCTATTTTTTTTTCTTCCTCGGGTGAATGGGTATCATCCGTGATAGGCACTCGGCATCTTGGTTTACCTGTTCGAACAAAACACAAACAAGGACCAATGAAAGGATAAGTTTCAGTAAAAAAAATCCAAAGCCATATATATCACAGCTAATTCTCAATTTAGAGCCTGCTTCTTTATTAACCGTTCAAAGTTACAAGGGCATTGAAAAAAAGCTTGCCTGTCGAGAAGTCGGAGAAAAAGATGCATCAGAAAGCGTTGACTTAAAAAAAAAAAAAAAAAGGTTTATTAGCACGTTAAAAAAAAGATGTCAACTCGTAAAATATTTCTATGGTCTTTTTAGAGTTGCCAACAGAAAGGGAGGGGGGAAAAGGGGTTTGAAAGAGCAGTGCGGCAGCTCAGAAATTGAAAGTGCATTCCATACATAGTTTTTCAAAGATAGTAACTAGGTGACTGAAGTTTCTGCCACGCACAGTTCTAAATAGAGAGTATGTTTGATGACTCTGGGCTATGGATGTGTCCCATTGGAGAATATGAATTATGACACACCCAGGGTGTCTAGTCTATTCTACTATTCTTCATTCGATTTCTTATTTTCTATTCCATTCCACTCCATTAGCCCACCTTGCAAAATTAAAGCAAGCTAAAGACACTCACGGTGAAGAGTCGCACCAGGCAAAAAGGTGATTTCCACCACGACGCAGGCCAACGTTCAGGGGCTGGATAAGTCTCCCCCTGCGCCATTGCTGCCTTGCAGCTCCCAGTCTATGCAAAGGGGAGCCTCTGCTTGGGAGCTGGTCTCCAAACTTGGCGGGGGAGGCTCCGGGTTTGAGCGTCGCCAGCAGCACAAGGAAGACAAGAGTTTATTCCGGACGACTCGGGTGCAAAAGACAAAGAGGATGCAATTTGCAGCTCCTTGAAAGGTGTTCCCGACACCCTGGTGGGAAAAGGAGAGGAATTTTTATTTATTTTGCTTCTGAAACAAACAAAAAACAACAACAAAAGGCCTCCTGGGCTTTTAATCAGAGTGGACTTCAATTCCCAGAATCCTTTGCTGCACACCTGGAGGCAGCTGGAGGAGGAAGGCCCATCCAGGCAGCCTGTTATTTATTTTTATTTTTATTTTGGGGCGGGGGGAAACTCGGTTATTTTTCCAAACTCACGTGAAGAACCACCAGGAGCCAGTTTTGATCTGCGGGGGAGCCGGAAAGCGTCAGCACAAACCGGATGGTGCTCCAGATACGCAGGAAGATGAAAACGATCGGGATTAAGGTCAGCTTCTTGTCCGCTACGGAGGCGGCTCTCGTTTGGGAAGACGGGTTCCTGGATAAAATAGGCCGGTACTCCGAGAGGGCTGCGTGCTGGGAAAGAAAACAGGGAGCCCCCCACCCCCCTTGTTAGATGTATAATTATTTTGGGAGGTTTCTATGGCTCTATAGCCCGTCATGCCCCTGTTGGAATCTGACTCCAAGGGAGAGATGGAACAGCCGACAGGAAGTGGGAGTGAGGCTCCGGTGGTTGTGGGAGAAACTGGGGAAGGGGCACAGGCCAGATGGGCATTCAGAGGAAGACCCAGGCCCATCCCTCCTTCATCCTAGGGCACGCAGGGAGGAGCGGATAAGGGAGAAACATGAGTGGCGTGGTCTATGGGGGAGGAAGGGGCCCTAATCCCCTTCGTGGGCTGCAGCTGGGAGGACTGGTTTAAAGGACAAACTGCACATGGCGAAGCTGCTGGAAGCAAAGCATGCATTATTCTTGTCCGAGTTTGTGTTTTGGTTGCTGCGTTACCTGGTAGAAGTCTACAATTAATCATCCTTGCCTGCTTTAGTAATTCCCTCAGTGGGGTTTGTGTTGGGTTTTTTAATTTCAAATTAAGTTTACTTTGGGTGAGGACTGCATTTACTTCCTCCTCAAACTGTTTTCTTTAAGAGTTTGATACCCAGCCGAGGATAATTGGACATTGGGGCCAAGTTGGAGGCATTAAAGGGACTTTCTTCTATTTTTTGTGACTTGGTTATTTTTGTGTCGTGCCCCGGGTCATCACAGCCCCTATCTCCCTTCCCGAAGTATCTTCCTGCTTATCTGATCACTTTCTAAATACTCACCGCTCGGCTGATGTGTTTCTTTATCAGGATGTAAAAAAAAGGCAAGGTCACATAAGCGAGGATTTCCCACAATTTCCCTGCCAGCAGCATCCAAAGAAGCCGGTCTTCGGCATTGATGTCAATCCAGCACCAGCCAACTGACACATCTGACGCGTCGTAACCGATTTTTTTCAAGGCCACGGCGGCCGTGGTGATGCCAAGGGGAACTCCCCAGCTGCAAATAGGGGGAAGACAAAGAGAGAGAGAGAGAAAATAAAGATTTGGAGCCATCAAACTGGTTAGAAGCAGAGGTGGTATTCAGCGGTATTCTGGAGAACCGGTAGCGGAAATTTCGAGTCGGCTGGGTCTTCTTTGGTTGCCCTGCCCAGGAGAACGGAGCTGGAAAGCAGGTTAGTGGGGTGGGGAGGGAATGGAGATTTTACAGTATCCTTCCCCTGCCACGCCCACCAAGCCACACCCACCTATCAGTCTAATCTACAAAAAAGAGGAACTGCTTAATAGGGCAGAAACAATTCTATAGTTTAATATGAATAATAATTTATTACATGCATCTGTCACTCCACTTCCAGAGACACTGGGCAGTTATTTTTCTTCACCTTTTTGGCTCTGCTTTAAAAAAAGTTTTCTCTATGTGCCCAACTTCTTAAAACGGGCAACTTTTCCCATTTATTTTTTTTTTAGCACTGTAACCTGCTTTTATTAGAAAGGAGCCAATTTCATAGTGTATCAGAAAAAGAAAATAATTTTCCGGCAAGCGGTTTGAGAATGTGTTTTAGAAAATCTGGCCAATTTTTTCCCCCACTTCTAACATTCCCTGGCTGGGCTCAAAACAGTAAAACAGAATGCGGAACTTGATTATAATCGCAATCTGGATATACTCTTCTCCGGTTTTATCCAGACGTGAATGAATTAGAGCCAGATTAACAAACCCACCAGTGTATCCAGAACCCCAGCTCTTTCTCAACCAAAGCGGCTTTCTAAAATTAGCTCAAGTTGTAAAATATCCCGCCCACCCCGCACCAACTTCAGCTATAAATACACCCTAGTCACAAGCCAGGAAGCTGACATTTCACTAATGCAATTTTGTAGGTTATTTGCAATGTAATCCTTCTTTTAGGCAGTCCCTGAATAGCTGACCAGGCTAACTTCCCTGAATTAATTTGTGTTTCTGAGACCCAGAATCTCACAGTTCCACAGTCGTTCTATTTCTATTTGCAGGTCTTTGTATTTAACTTTCTCCTTTTTCTATGACTTCTTTTATTCTATGGCCCCACCAGTTCCTGCTTACAGGCAAGTGATAGTTCTTACAGATCTCCCAATGCACCATTGTTGCTACTTTGTCAGGCCGCTGCTTGTAGTCAGTTTGGGCAATCTTCTTGCAGGAGCTTACCAGATGGTCCACTGTTTCTTCAGCTTCTTTGCATAGGCAGCACTTACTGTCTGTCTGTCTGTCTGTTGTTGTTGTTTTTATAATTATTATTATTTCCACCACAGTTTGTCAAATATAAAAATGCAATTTTAAACCTCCCTTTGCTCCAGCCTGCTACAAAGAAACGACAAGTATTTTCAAACAGACCTGGCTACATGACTTGGGAGCATTTGGCATCTCTCAGCTTGGCCTCCCTTGCAGGGGTGTTAAGAAGACACAAGGAAAGAGAAAGGAGGATGCAGCCATTTTTTGCTTTTCCACTAAATCTGATGGTTAATTTTGCCAAAAAGGAGGAGGAGGAGGAGGAGGAAGAGTCTATAGAATGGCCTTTGGAAGCAAAAACTGGTTTTTCTGGGGTTCTTTAGAAGTTTTATTTCCTTTTTTAAAAATCAACATTGTTGGATTGGAAAAACAGGTTAGTCTCTCCAAGAATTGTTGTCTCGGCCACACCAAGCTCACCGCCCAGAGAAAAGAAAAGCAGAATTTTGGGAAGCCACAGCTCCATCATCCTTGCCTGTCTGTGGCTTATGGGAACTGGAAACAAAGAGGCAGACTTTTGATGCTAAGCGGGGAGGCGGGAGGGGGGGATATGTTTCCAAGCTAAGGGCTGCAATCAGCATTGATTTGAAGTCCTTGAATCAAATCACCTCCCCAAAAGAACCCCAAACATCCTAACAGCAGCAGGTGCAATAAAACAAGAGAATTTCCAATGGTGCAACCCCTCAAACCTTTTTAAAAAAACCCCAAACCCTCCCTTTTAAAATTCCCTCTTCGCTGGCTCTCATCTCGCCTCATTCCTCCTTAAAAATTGGGGTACGGGGGAAAAAAAGGTACAATTGGGTTAGACCTCAGAAATAAAAATAATAATAATGCAAAGATGCATATATTGACTAAAATGGAAATGTTGACGTCACATCACTGCGAAGACTGCAAATATGTTTTTTTTATATGTGTTGTTGTTTTATGGGTTGTTTTTTAATGTGAAAAAGTTCAATAATTTATTTTTTTAAAGGTGGGGGTATATGTGTGTGTTTTGGGTGTTTGTGTGTGTGTTGCATTTCACAAGGCAACAAAAATCAAAGTTTTAAATGCTTAAAAAGAAAAAAAAGAAAAAAAAAGAAAAACGCCAATCAAGATGATGGTTAAACCGCAAGCCCTTTCTTTGGGCCAGCCTTTGTTTCCAAGACCAAGAGCCATTGCAAGGCGCTAGTCCTCTGCGATCCTGCTTTGGGAGTAGAGGGGGACAGGAGGCAGGGAGATGAGGTGTGGGTGACCCCCCCAACCCCCATCCTCCAACCAGGTAGAGGAGACCCACCTCACCAGGTGGAAGCAGCAGAGCAAGCGGGTGCCGGTGGAGCCCCGGACGATGGAGCAGTAGAGCTCCAGGGCGATGGCCACGGTCCAGAAGAAGGAGCTGGTGTTGGCGAAGGTGGAGAGCGCACCCTGCGCCACGCAGTCCCAGGACGTGGCCTCGAAGTCCTTCAGCACCCCGTAGGCGTAAGAGGCGGCCGAGAGCAGGTCGGCCCCCGAGAGGCAGGAGAGCAGCTGGCGTGGCCGGGTCCGGAGCTCAGGCCAGCGGGCCTGGGTGCCCAGCAGCAGGCAGCAGCCCAGCACGGAGAGGGCGCAGGAGAGGAGCACCATCCCGCGCTCCCAGGAGGAGAGCGGTGTGGCGGGGGGCTCTCTCAGGAGCATGGCGGGGAATGGAGGAAAGGAAGGGAAAGAGGGAAGAAAGAGAAGGGGAAAGAAAGGGGAAAGGAGAAAGGAGAAAGAAAAGGCAAGGGGAAAGGAAGGAGAAAGAAAAGGAAAGAAAGAAAGCAGAAAGAAAAGGAAAGAAAGAAAGGAGAAAGAAAAGGAAAGAAAGAAAGGAGAAAGAAACGGGAAAGGAGAAAGAAAGAAAAGGGGAGAAGGGGAAAGGAGAAAGAAAGGAGAAAGAAAAGGAAAGGGGAAA
>NW_020769387.1:1629152-1641217 GCF_900518735.1 Pseudonaja textilis | reverse complement strand
ATGTATGTTGCCGGTGAGAAAAACGTGTGAAGTGAGTTTTTGCTCACGTCGCACGACTTTTCCTGCCACGTTTGTTTACATGAATCAGTGCCGTAAGTTAGTAACGCCTTTCAATAGCTCGCCTGACAACTTAGCAACACGTGGTGGCCGTACGTTGAGGACTAACCCGATGAGTTTCGCCTTGCAGGTGGATTTGGCACGTCCACCTGGGCTGCTTCCTCCTCCTTTCAAGGAATTGATGGGTCAGTTCATCCTAAAAAACCTTGGATTAACCTTGGGTTAATCAAACCTTGGGTTTGTTTTGCTGGCCTGTTAATAATTATTTGGATCCGGGGTTTTTTTTTACGGCTGGGGAGGAAACGATTTGTGCACGGTTGGTCTGGAGTGTGAGAAACAAACCTGCAGTTTCTTCCCAAAGCTTTGCACCAGCCGTGAGTCATCCTCATTCAACACCATTAAGCCGCTCCTGCTTGGCTTTTCCCAGCCACCGGGAACCACGCTGCCTCGTTGGGCCTGTGGAACTGCCCACCACAAGAACGAGCAGCGGCTCTGAATTCACCGAACCACAGCTATTGGGGAATGCTGATGATGGGATTTGTAGTAACTGAGGTTTTAAAGGGCCTCTTGGTCCCCAAGGCTCGGATATCTCGGCGGGAGCTGAAAGCCAGTGCTAGCTTCCTTCGTTTGAGCTAGCAACCAGGAAACCGAATTATGGGACAAGCTGGCATTGAGAGGAAATTGCATATCTTTTTTTTTTTTTCCCCTTCTGAATTGACAGCTCAGCATCTTTGCTAGTGGAAACGGAGCTTGCAAACGCTCAGTTATGTAATAAACCCAGGGCAGTTTTTTCCCTGACCCCTTTTGGTTTGTTTTTTTTCTTCTTTTTTTATCAAAGAACAGCCTGTTCTGAATAGAGGAAGACTCAGTGGCGTTTTTCCTTCCTCTGCCAACGCTTGTCATCTTTTTGGGAAGCCTCGACATTTGAATTGGGCTGCCCCGAAAATTTGTCTTTCTACAACTAGAGTAGAAAAGATTATTTCCCCCTCTTTCTGGGGACTTTGAAAAAAACAAAGTTGGTTTTTGCATGGCTTAGTTTTCAGTTCGTTGCAAAGGAGTTTTGATTGTTACGTATTTTGTGACAATATAATGTTTATATTATAAACATGAGGGGGAGGGAATTCTGCCTCTGCCTACCAGCATCCATCAGTATTCATCTGGCTAGTGTCCTGTCAGTGTGTGAGAGAGTTGAGGGCTGTTTGGAAACGGAAAGAGTATGTGCTGTGTGAGCAAGGAGACAACAAGGAGCCTGGGCAGGGCTTAGCTCAACTGTTCCGTCCTAAAGCTGCTTGGTACTGTGAAACTAAAAGTGAAACTCCTCTCCTCTGCTTGTGTTTTGCATTTGGAAGAGATTTCTTTTCAGGTAGAATGGGGGAGTAGAATTCCTTGGCACCGGAGCGTGTTAATAATAATAATATACGAAATAATAACGCTCTGATGGTCATTTCAAAAAGTCCTTTCCTAGTGAGCACCTAGAAGCCACGAGGACCATAGGTGCCGAATTTCTAGTTTGTAGGCTTTATGGTTCTGGAGATTGTGTGATGGTGCGTGAGGGGTATTTTGCTTTTATATAGATAAATATTGATAGTGTAAAATGGAGCTTGCGCATCATTTCAGCTGTTGGTTTGGGAGTTTCCTTCCTGAATTGTCGGACACAAACTGAAAGCTTTCCTTAACCGTGATTTATTCGTTTAAACCACTATGGTGAGCGGTCTCAAGTTCAGAAGTAACTTTTAGATTTTGGTTTTAGTGTGCAAATGAGAAAAGGAAATTGCCCAACTGGTTTAGAGCGGAGGCCTGGCAGATGGAGGGGACGCTGTTTTGTCTCTTGGGTGCCATTTGATGAGTTGGAGAGCCGAGTTCGGATCCGTACCATTCCTGTTTGTAATGTGGAAAGCAGTACGGGGTAGCCCCTCGACGTAACATATGCCACCGAGCCCAAAATTTCCCTCGCTAAGTGAGATGGCTGTTAAGTGAGCCTTGCCCCATTGTGCGACCTTTTCTTGACGCCATTGTTAAACAAAGTGCCGCGGTTGTTGAGGTTGTTAAGTGAATCCTGCTTCTTCCTCATTGACTTTGATGGTCATAAAAGGTGATCAGGTGACCCCAGGACATTGCAACCGTCATAAATATGCATCCATGGCCAAGCTTTTGATCCACACTTATGACCGCAGCGGTCTTAAGTGTGAAAAAGGCTCAGAACTCACTTTTTTCAGGACCATTGTCACTCTGAAGGTCACTAAATGAACCATTATAAGTCGATACTCCCCGTATTTATCGTAATCTAATCCATCCATTGTCCTGTAAGATTTTTTTTTAACGGGGCATCTTGCATAGTGGGTAGATCAATCCAATCCTGCCCTTTTAAAAAGTTTATAAACTAAACCGAGGCGGGGAAATGCGTGTTCCTGAAATATCTATTTATATTTAACATGCCCGTGCATGGAATTAAATTATCCATTGCCCGTTTGCCCCTACGGCACACTTTTTTCCAGCCTTAGCTTTTTAAATATACACATCTGTGCGTGTTGTGTAAGCCTTAACACAGAACCTGATTCACCACCCTGGTGTTGTCGTTTTTCCCCCACTCTCTTCTTTTTTTTCCTTCTTTTCTTTCCATGACTAACCAAGTCTGCGGCTGGCAGGACTTCAGTGGGGCAGTTCATCTTTAAAACATGTTTCTTAGAAAGCGACTTTGCACGGTTTCCATTTTTTTTTTAAAAAAAAGGGGCTGGCAAGATTTAAACACACACACACACACAAACACACACACACACACACACACACGGCGTTGAAGAAGAGAATGACACGAGTTGGAAAGGGACCTTGGAGGTCTTCTAGTCCAACCCCTTGCTCAAGTAGGAAACCTCATACAATTTTCAGACAAATGGTTATCCAATCTCTCGTTAAAAGCTCCCAGGGTTGGAGCATTTACAACTTCTAGAGGCAAGTTGTTCCACTGGTCCATTGTTCTCACCGTTATGAAATTCCTCCTTAGTTCTAAGTTGCTTCTCTTCTTGATTAATCTCCACCCATGGCTTCTTGTCCTGCCTTCAGGTGCTTTGGAGTATAGCTTGACTCCCTCTTCTTTGGGGCAGCCCCTGAGATATTGAAACACTGCTATCATGTCACTCCTGGTCCTTTTTGTTAAACTAGACATACCCAATTCCTGCAACCATATATGTTTTAGTCTCCAGTCCCCCAATCCTCTTGGTTGCCCTTCTCCACGCTCTTTCTAGAGTCTCCACATCTTTTTTATAATATGGATTGCAGCCTTCTAGGTGTGATCTTACCAAGGCTTTATAAAGCGGTACAGATCAACGCTTGCTGCTTCTAGTCAGGAGAAAGCTCTAAAATATCTCTGCTTCCCAGAAGCATGTGCAGAGTGCATCTTGGTTGGAGCCCAGGGGGCTGTTTGCATCAATGAAGCCGAAACGCCTCCTGGTGGTGTCAGCTTTGGAAGCCATATTGAGATTCAGGGCTTCCATTGTTGCCACTGTTGAGCCTGAGAAAGCGGGAGGGAGGAATTCACTGGAGTAGAGGCAAAATAAAATCCTTTTCTTTGGTTCAAGGTCATGGAGTGTGGCACATGATGAAATGGGAATCTTACTTTAGGACGGATGGGGATTGGACCATGTGATGTGACGATGGCTAAGGGGTGGGGGATGGATTTGTAGTTCCGACTTTTGCAAGGAAGCCCAAAACTTTCCGATACGGGATTCCACCGATGTGCCAGTTTACTATCCCAATAAAAGGAACTTTTTGAGAGGCGTCTGTCTCAGAGTTATTGTTTGGATTGGAGGGTTGCTGGAATGACGACAGGTGGAAGAACGTGGGGAGAAATCTGTGGCGAAAGTGGGAATCGTGTGAGAGTTGGAGGTCCTTCACTTCAGATGTTCCTTCTCCCATCAGTTGAGAGCCATCTTTCTCAGTCCCCCTGGAAGGGGATGATGGGGCTCATAGTTCAGAACATCCGCTCTCTTTTCCCCTTCCTCTTCCCAAGTGCAGAGCGTGGAACTTCGGAACGTGGCGTGAAAGGCATTCACCACGGAACATCTGGAGGCTTCTGATAGGGGCTGGGGCCAGATGTTCCATTCTGTTAAGGCCTGTGGCCTTCTCCTTTTTATCGCTGCTGGTGGTGGGGGGAACATCTGTCTTGGCTGTCCCCAGACGTTCTATCACCCCCCTGAACAGCTGTCCTCGCAAAACCACCTTCTATTTTTTTAATGTTTCGCTCACCCCTTGTTTTCCTTTCCGCTCGATTAGGTACTGTTGACCGTCACCCATCGTCCGCAGCGACATCACCCCGTGAGGCCTCGGAGCGAGCGGGCTGACCGACATCCCTCCGCCGGATGCCCATCGCCCAACGGGTGGGCCTTGAACCATGGGTCAAAAGGTGACTGGGGGGATCAAAATGGTGGACATGCGGGACCCGGTGTGCCGGCCGCTGAAGCAGGAGCTGCAAGGCCTGGACGACAGCAAGCCAGCTCGACTGGACCTCCTTCTGGACATGCCTGCCGTCCCCTACAACGTCCAGCTGCTCCATTCGTGGAACAACGACGACCGCTCGCTCAATGTCTTTGTGAAAGAGGAAAACAGGCTGACTTTCCACCGACATCCGGTGGCCCAGAGTACCGATGCCATCCGGGGCAAAGTGGGGTACACCCGCGGGCTCCACGTCTGGCAGATCACCTGGGCCATGAGGCAACGGGGGACGCACGCTGTGGTGGGTGTGGCCACGGCCGAGGCCCCTCTGCACTCGGTGGGCTACACCACCCTCATCGGGAGCAACCCCGAGTCCTGGGGCTGGGACCTGGGCCGCAACCGGCTCTACCATGATGGGAAAAACCAGGCCAGCCAGACCTACCCGGCCTTTCTGGAGATGGACGAGACCTTCATCGTGCCAGATGCGTTCTTGGTGGTGCTAGACATGGACGACGGGACCCTCAGCTTCATCGTGGACGGGCAGTACATGGGCGTGGCCTTTCGGGGGCTGAAAGGGAAGAAACTCTACCCCGTGGTGAGCGCCGTGTGGGGCCACTGTGAAATCCAGATGCGATACTTGAACGGCCTTGACCGTAAGTCTCTCTCTCTCTCTGTTTTTTGTGGTGTTTGGTGGTTGACCTTCTTAGTAGAGAGAATAGAATAGAATTAGAATAGGAATAGAAATAGAAATAGAGGTCTCCAAACTTGGCAACTTTAAAACTGGTGGACTTCAACTCCCAGAGTTCTCCAGCCAGCATGTCTGGAGAATTCTGGGAGATGAAGTCCACAAGTCTTAAAGTTGCCAGGTTTGGAGACCTCTGGAATAGAGAATAGAACAGCATAGCATAGCATAGTGCATTGTATAGTGTATAGTAGTGTATAGTTTAGGTTTAGTTTAGGCTTAGTTTAGGTTTAGTTTAGCTTCACAAACAGTCTTTCAGGGGAATGTTGATAAACACTCGCCTTATCGCGCTTCCAGAGAACTAACTACCAAACGCGGGGCAAGGCCAAACTGGACACAGAGTCAAACAGAACTTTTCAAAGCTTGGGTCGGTCAGGCAAATTAATTGCTTCCTGCAAAAGCTCACGTCCTCTTCGCTCCTCTTTGATGTCCTATGGGAGGGGCCAATCCTCTCCGAGGTGTGGCCTTACTCCTGAGTCCACCCTGCTGGCTTGATGTTCTTGCTCCTTGGTGCTTTTGATGGGGGGACAAAAAAGTTAAAAAATGCAGAGAAGCTCAACCACCGCCTTGACTTCACCATCAAGCAAACTTGGGGCTCCGTTGTGGTTGTAAGCGATGCTTTCCAAACAACGGCGGAATTTCAGGCTTTTCAGAAAAGTTAGGGAAATATTCTCCGACGGGCTTTTCCCCAATCCTTAAATCAGAATTTCTGAATCTGGGAGGATTTGGCAGTACGTTTTCGGCACATCTTGCCGTCCACGGGGGGTGTTGTGGGTTCGGTGCTGGATTCTGAAACAAAAATGCTACACACACAACCCCCTGGTGCTCTCCCGTGCCGCTTAGCCGTTGTGCGTGATTGAGGCTGTTAGGTGTTGGCAGCCAACGTTGGAAAAATCTGCCTGAGGAGGAAACGGCAGCTGGGAGAAATAAGTCACTGCAAAAAATAATCATAATAAAGTTTTAATTGCCGATATTTGTGACGTTTTCTTGCAGGTGTTGCTTTCAAGTGGGATGAGTGAGGCAAGCTTAGTCAACAGGATGAGATTTTTCTCAGGAATGGGAAGGTCAAAATTGGCCTTGGCTACCATGCAGCGGTGGTTTTATTTTATTTTTTTTTCACCTCCTTGACTCTGATAAATTTCCAACTCAGTGTTGTAGACAACATTTGACTTGCCAGATAGAGCTTACTTCATCTATATATCATCTTAGCTCACTAAGTTGGTGAAAGTTGGTGGATTTGTGAGGAGGCGCCCAACGTGGGGTGTGTGACCGATGCTTCCTGTGGCAACCTAGAGCTTTTTGGGAATCTAGCAAACGAGGGATTTGGAGTAATTTAAGGGGAAAAAAATATGCATTTCTCAAAAGGAACTCTTCTCAATTGGCAATGTTGGAGTTTCTCAATCGCAGCGCTTTTAAAAACATGCGGACTTCGATTCCCAGAATTCCCTTTCCAGGAAGGGAGGACTACAACTCCCAGAAGTCTGCATGCTGGCTGGGGGAATTCTGGGAGTTGAAGTCCACACATCTTAAAGGTGCCGAGATTGAAGAAAACACTCACCTAGATCGAGGCCCGTTTCACACCAGCAAGTTAAATGAAGAATTCGGCCTCTGCAATCGATCTTCATCTTAAACAAGGGAAGCCATTTTGTACCAATGTTGTCTGCTTTTATTGCACCCATGGTACAGCTGGTCTCGCTGAAAGAGCTCGACGTTTCTGTGTGGTCCAAAACTGCTGGTTGAATTTGGACTGTTCTTAGTTTAAGGTCTGTAAACAGTACTAATTTTGGATCTGTTTTCCCTTGTAGCCGAACCTTTACCGCTGATGGACCTGTGCCGGCGTTCGGTGCGCCTAGCTTTGGGCAAGAACCGGCTGAATGAGATCTCGACGCTGCCTTTGCCCAAATCTCTCAAAAATTATCTTCTTTACCAATGACCCTTTTTGAACACCGGAAGGACAAGAACTCTTCCTTTTGGAGCGAATTGTGTTGGATTCGTCAAGTCAAAATCTTGGGGGGGTGAGGTTTCATCCTTGCGTGTTTTTAAAGAAATCTGTCCCACGTCCCATCCGTGGGCCACGCCGCGAGTGGAAAAAGCTCCCTTTTTTTTCCCAAGATCCCATCCCGGTGGGAATTTTCTTCCAGAAAAGATTCCAGCCCTGCCTTTCTGCATCCTAGTTTGAATTTCCCGCTTGTCCGTCAACCGCGAAAGCCGGGCGGCCCCCGTGGAGTTTTGCCGAGTGGGGGAGGAACACCTCCGCGGCTCGTCCATGTTGGAGATGACAGAGGTGCAGGAATCAAGACGGTGGGCCAACCGGGATGCAGGAAAAGGGACGAGGCCCCCACAGGATGTGGGGGAGGATGGCCTCAGGGAAGAAGCGAGCCACTGCTTGGGAGATCTTCCACCTGCGGTCCCTCGGCTGCACTTTTTCCCTGCCTTCACCGCCGTGCCTTGGTGCCCACCAAATCGCCCGGCTTCACTGCTGCATGGCTCACCTCCCATCTCTTGCCGGAGAAAAATACTTGAAATGAACATTTGGGGTGGGGTGGGGGGTGTCCTAAAGATCAATGGGGGTGGGGGGAAGGGTCTGGGAGGGAGTGATGCCCTAATTCAGCCCGTAGCATCCCCTGGCTTAAGAAAAAAAACAAAACACATTTTTTCTTCATTCGTCCTTGCCGAGGATGGAGGAATGGGCACGGGTGAATTCCCCTACCACTTCCGGCTAGGGATTTTGGAGTGGTGTGTGTGTGTGTGTGTATGTGCCAGAAACCTCAGGCTCCAATGGGGGAAAGAGTGTCTTAAAAAATGGTGGGAAGGTGGTTACGCCAGCTAGCCCAAGTTCCATCGTGGATTCCTGGTTTGCGATCGGACTACAATCCCACTTAGCCGGGCTCAAATTCAGCGGCTGACTCAGAATCCAGCTCTTGAATCGGGGGTCAGGGGGCTCCTAAGCCCCTTCCTCCACTTCCTGGGCTGGTCAGGCATCGCAGGATGTCCCCCCCCCTCTCCCCCCAAGGGTGATAAACCTAGACTAGCAAATATCCTTGATCCAACCAGCAGGGGAAAACAAACAAACCTTTATTTTCGATACTGCCTTCCAAGGGATTTGATTTGCACATATTTTATTAACCTGAAATGGAGGTGGGAAAAGCTTTGGGTTGGGGTATTTTTTTTTTGTTCCCACCCACCCAATTGGTCTACAGGTGTGTTCTTTTTATTTGATGTGTGGGCTTCTCTATTTGGAGGGGGAAATGTTAATATATTGATACGTGTGTGTGTGTGTGTGTGTGTGTGTACGTTTTGCATTGTTTTGAATGTAAAAATGCTGGATTGTTGTTGGGGTTTTTTTTGTTGTTGATGTTTTTAAGTTCATGCTGCTGTAGAAAAATTGTAGTTAGTTAGTTTTAAATGAAGAAGAAACAATTAGGTTAGTTAGGATTTTTTGTTTTTTTTCTTTTTAAGCACACAACATGGTGCCAAAGTAAGTTTTGGGAGGCGATCTTTGTGCGCATCTCTTTATTATTATTATTATTATTATTTTAAATCAAGGAATAAAACCAAAACTGTTTTCAAGTGGAACACTTTAACAATTGCACAGAAAAGGATTTTTAATGTGTGCAGAGCCAAGCATTTTTAATTGTCTTCAAGTCTCCCCTTTTCCCACTCACACCGAAAGTCAGGCACGGATGTGATTTTCTTTCTTTCTTTCTCGTTTTGTTTTATTATATGGAGTATTTCATTTCCCCTTCCTTCCATTTTTTTTTTTTTTTGGTGCACATCGTTGGTGTGACTGGCTTATACAATTTTTTTTTAAAAAAAAACAAAACCTCTCACTGGCTTTTTTTTTTTTCCTCTCCTCCCCTTTTGGACTGTAGATGATTAGGACCCCCGATGAAAGTGAAAGAGAACGAAAATAAAAATGTATTAATAGTTACACGCCTGTGGCTGTCAATCTCGCAAACGGTTTACGAATCTTGAGTGACACATTTTCCATTCCAAAAAAAAAATAAAATTAAAAAATGAGATTCGCTGGTGCTGGATTGCTCGAAGATTGGGAAGGGTGGAGCTCTTTCCAGTGACTAAATGATGAAAATATGATTTGCAGACTCTGAAGAAGGAAGGAAAAAAAGGCATGGAAGTTCGCTTAAATCTTAACAATTTCACGCTGAGGTTGGATTGTTTCTGCCAGTAGTCCACAACTTACAATGGTTCAGAGTTATGATTTATGACCGTTTTTCATACTTACGACCATTACGGTGTGTTCCCCCCCCCCCCGGGTTGCGTGATCAAAATTCAGGCACTTGGCACCTGATTCATAGTTAAGACGGTTGCAGCATCCCTACGATCCGGTGATGACCCAAAGGGGCGTGGCACAAAGGCAACCCAGTCAGATAATCGGTCGGAGTCCCTTTATTAGCGCCAACTTCGCCCCCAATGTCCTGGTTACCTTCTGGGCTGGAGAAAAAAAACTCCCAGGAACAGCCTTTGGCTGCAGAGAGAATCAAGTCCAAAATGTGGTCAACAAAAACTGTAACCATAAGTCCAAACAAGGCAAAATGAGGAAATTAGTCCGGCAGGGCAGGAGAAGGAATTTCAGACGTGAAAGAACGGCCATAATTCAGCACGGTTGGGAAGACCCACGTTTGCTCCCAGCAGCTGTCACACTCAGCTTGCATCTCTTAAACTCTCATTCCCAGGTGTGGCTAATGAAGGGAATCGGGGCCCTTTCCTCCCCCGTAAGCCACGCAACCCACGTTGCTCCCTTCTCCGTTCCTCCCTGCGTGCCCTAGGATGAAGAGGGGGTGGGCCTGGGTCTTCCTCTGAACTCCCTCTCCCTTGTTCTACCTCTCCCCTGCTCTGCCCAGCCGGACTTTGCCCTTCCCCAGTTTTTTCCACAGCCAACGGAGCCACACTCCCACTCCCTGTCAGCTGTTTAGCTTCCTCCTCGGATTCAGACTCTTGACGGGCATGACCCATCCCCTTTGGGGACTCCTAACAAGAGAAGCCAATAGGGAAGACTGTTAGGGCCCACGCGGCAGTGGACGGAGCTGGCAGCAGAGTCGGACAGTAGCAAGGAGGTTGGGGAGGAACCTGGGCCGGTTTTGGAGGTTGAGGAGGACTCGGACAAGGGCTCTGCATCGGAGTCAGAGATGGTGCCAGGGCAGGCTGGCAGTCAGCAGCTGCCTTCAGATTCAGACAGCAGTGAAGCGGGGGAGCGTCTGGAACCGGTTCCCAGCCTGCGCATGCGCAGGACTACCAGAAGACCAGACCAATTGAAAAAGCAGTGTCGACTCAGGAGTAAGGCCACACCTCGGAGAGGATTGGCCCCTTCCATGGGACCTAAAAGAGGAGTGCGCGGGATGTGAGCTTTTGCAGGCAGCAATTAGTTCGTCCAGTCAATTCAAGCTTTGAAAAGTTCTGTCTGACTCTGTGCCCAGTTTGGCCTTGCCCTGCGCTTGGCAATTCGTTCCCTGGAAGTGCGATAAGGTGGGTGTTTATAAACATTCCCCTGAAAGACTGTCTGTGAAGCCTGGCCGGCTGTGAATAAACGTAATTCACAGCTGTGGAAATAAAAAGAGGTTTTGCCAGGACTAAGGTGGTGTTTTATGCTTTCTAAGGAAACCTAGGTCAGAACAAAGCCAGATTGACTTAACAACCACGTTAGTCACTTAACAGCTGGGATGTTCAGACCGACAAGCCAAAGGAAACTAGGGCCTGTCTGGCCGTTTTTCTCCCACCAAGCCGAGCTCTAACCTGGTTTGCCAGTTCAGCCTATTCACGGCGGCTTGCAAAACCGTTGGGCAGCCAAGCGAACTTACTCACCCTCGGCGGCTTTTGCAACCGCGTTAAGCAATGGGCGAAGCCAGTTTTTTCGGCACCCAAAATGAGGAAGTGGGTGAGCCGGAGAACAAATGACCGTATAAAATATATATACAATATGTATCTTGCAAGCAAAAGGAGAGGCACCCAGGCTCTGTCCTTTGGCTGCAAAGAAATATTTTGCTGGGTTTCTATGCAACCGCTTTTAAAAATAAAATAAAATAAAATTCCTTAAGGGTCGTCTTTTTTTCTCTCTCTCTCTCTTCTTTTCCCCCCACTCCTCCTTCGATATTTGCAAGAGGGGTGGTATATCCATCAAAAAGGGGGAAGGGGGGGAATTCTTGGGGAAGGGGTGAACTTACGGGATGAGGGGGGCTGGGGGCGGCTTACGAAGCAGCCGCCTGCGCTGTCCATACAAGGCCTTTTCCTTTAGAGCCACGGATGGAATGTGCTCCCCGGGAAAAATAAATGAGAGCCCGGTGGAGTGGGGAGCGAATATTTTATCTGCCTTCCCTTCCAGACACCCAAACATGTGGCACGGCCAGCAAAAATGGAAGAATTCAGCCTTGCCTCTGAGGGTGTTTATATACAAAACCATGGCAACCACTACTCCCCCACCACCACCACTGGGGATGTGGGGAGGCACCTGGGTTTCCAAGAAGGGTTGTGCGTGAGCTGGCCTGGGTTTAGGGAAGTGTGTGCTGCTGCTTTTTTTTTTTTTAATGCAAGCTTGCAACATGGCTGGAGGGCCCCTCCCACAAAAAAAAAATTGCAAAAATGGGGGCTCCCGAGAAGACCCACAATTTATGTATTTATTTTCCCCCCTTTTTTAAAATTTATCTGCTGCTTTTGACATTTCTGCAAATGGACGGGGGGGTGGGGGTGGAATTCGTCCTGGGGAGAAATAATTGGGGTCTCCTTTTAGGGATCTGCATTTGCCAAAAATCTTGAATTTTGTTTTACTTCGAAGGGGGGATGATAGATAGATAGATAGATAGATAGATAGATAGATAGATAGATAGAT
>NW_020769387.1:1597286-1611864 GCF_900518735.1 Pseudonaja textilis | reverse complement strand
CCAGGCACTGAACACAATTCTTTTATTTTTAGCTGTCTGGTGTCAAAGGTGTAGTTTATCCAAGTTGAGACACAGTCTAGACACAACTGGGGGTATTTTTAAACCCCGGCGGTGTGTGTGTGTGAATGTATCATGTGGGAGTTTGAATGGCAGCTTTTAGACCCCCCCCCAGCCTAGTTTAGCCACAAGTTTTAGGGAGAATTTGAATTCATTTAGGAAACTGGAGAAGTGGTAAACGAGAGCTTGCCGTCACAGAGACGTGCTTAGCAAAACCTGTTGTGATGTATAAGCTGGACATTGTTCTTTCCAGCAGGACAAAGAGATAACCTGAGATTATTAAATATATTCATTTAGGGGTTTGACCGGAGCGATCCTAAATTCACCAAGCTGGAAGCGTTTGAAGGATATGTTCGCGGCCCCGAATAATTTTTTAAAAACCCCAAATTTAGAGGCACGAAGCCTTCCGCTGCTTCATTTTGCACTGAGTGAATTTTATAGCTGGTATGTTTTTCTCTTTTCTTTGCACTAAAATATAAGCCCAGTTTTGCATTGTACTGTTTGCTTTGGGAAACTTCGTTGCTGCTTTTTATTTAGCCTTGTGGTTTACTTGTTTTCTTGAAACAGAAGGTACTTCCTTGCTCTTTAAGGATGGCCAACCATGACAGGATTTATTAATGAAAGATAAACATCAATGCAGTCTTTCACAAAAATGTGTGGGTGTGAAATACAAAATAACTTGGAGCAAAAAATAAAAACAGCGTGGGGAAGAAATTTTGCTTTGTTGGATTCATACATTTAATTGGTCCCTTTATTTATTTTGTGAGCCTCTTTATGGAATTGGCATATAGAAAGCAGAACACCTTAGCGGAAAAGGAAAAACTAGCCAGCCCAGTTTTTTTCATTTGGTTTTAAAATTAAAATCTTCTGCAGAAGGTTTTTTTTTTTTCCTACCAGGCAAATTACACAAAATCAGCCTGTCATTTTGGAAATACAAAACATTTGGCCTCGGAGATTAATACAGTAGATAAAGTGCCAAAATAGCTGAGGTTGCTTTTTGCATTGATTCTGTCCACCTTAACAGCTGCCACATGAGGAAGAAATCAATTCCCCTTGTCAATATTTTCCCTTTTGTTGAGGATTGTCTGTTGGAAACCCAGAGCTGATTGCTAGCAGAGAGAAAATTCATTAGGTGGGGCTAGAAGCAATGATGCCGACTGTAGATCCAAACTGATGGCTTCAAATCCTGCAGTAATATTCAAAATATTGCCAATTTTGCACACACACACAAAAAAAGCCAGATAATGATACTGGAACAGAAGTAAGCAACTATTCGCTTTAGATTCCTCGCCTGCTCCAGCTTCATCGCAAAATCTCCAGAACTGTAGAGCCTACAAACTTGAATTTTGGCCACGTATGTTTCTCTTGGCTTGTAGGTGCTCACTAAGAAAGGATTTTTTGAAATGACCGTCAGATCATTAGTATTCCTTATATTATTATTATTATTATTATTATTATTATTATTATTATTATTATTATTATTATTATTATTATTATTATTACGCTCTGATGCTAAGGAGTTCTACTCCCCCTCCCCACCTGAAAAGAAATCTCTTCCAAATGCAAAACACAAGCAGAGGAGTTTCAGTTTCACAGCACCAAGCCACTTTAGTACAGAACAGTTGAGCTAAGCCATGCCCAGGCTCCTTGCTGTCTCCTTGCTCACATAGCAAATACTGTTTCAGTTTCCAAACAGCCCTCGATTCTCACACATACTGACAGGACGCTAACTAGATGAATACCGATGGATGCTGGTAGGCAGAGGCAGAATTTCCCCTCCTTATTTTCCTCTCCAAAAACTAAGCCCGATCACATAAGTTTCGTAGAGCTAGTCTGTATGTAAGGAAAAGGAGAGAGAGAATTTGTTCATTTCTCCTTTTTCGGAGGTTTCCATTTGTGAAATGTTTTGGCCAACTCCCTTGTGTGTTTCTGAACCTGCGTGGTGACTTTGTGCTGTCAAAGAGAAATTTGCACCAGTGTCACAAGGGTGTAAAAAACAGTGATATCTAATTTAGTTTCTCTTAAAGTTTAAATTTTGGGATGGAGTTTTTATTCTCTTAAGCCTTATCTGCCCTCTGGTGGCGGCTAAAGGGATTAAAACATCTGGATTCATATTATTTATTTTATATGTTTATTTATTGGAGAGACTCAACGATTCCGGGATGAGATTTCAACTTCCCACTCTAGTTTACAGCTCTGGGAATTTGTGGTTGTTTCTTTTTTTTTCATGGAATACATCCAGAGGTCTCATCCTGCTTAGCCTAGCCAAAAACAGTTGGCTTGGTTTATTTATTTATCCTCTTGTGTTTCACAAATAATTCCAGATTAGTCAATCTGTGTGCCTCTTTAGCATGCTTGTGGTGGCTGGAAAAATTACATTCCTCCTTCTTAGTTCCTAAATCCTGCAACGGGACAAGGGACATCCTAAAGTTTCCCACAGTCAGAACACTGGCCCTTAAATTATATTTGCACAAAATTTTGCGGGTGCAATACGGAAAAGTGGATTTGCGTAACCCCACTAAGTGGCAAGCTAGTGAAAGAAACAACAGTTCTAGGCTGCATCAACAGAGGGATAGAATCAAGATCACGTGAAGTGTTGATGCCACTTTATAAGGCCTTGGTAAGGCCACACCTGGAGTACTGCATTCAGTTTTGGTCGCCACGATGTAAAAAAAAAATGTTGAGACTCTAGAAAGAATGCAGAGAAGAGCAACAAAGAGGATTAGGGGACTGGAGGATAAAACATACAAAGAACGGTTGCAGGAACTGCGTATGTCTAGTCTGATGAAAAGAAGGACCAGGGGAGACATGATAGCAGTCTTCCAATATCTCAGGGGCTGCCCCAAAGAAGAGGAAGTCAAGCTATTCTCCAAAGCACCACAAGGTAGGACAAGAAGCAATGGATGGAAGCTGATCAAAAAGAGATCCAACATAGAATTAAGGAGACATTTCCTGAAGGTTAGAACAATTCATCAGTGGAACACCTTGCCTCCAGAAGTTTAAAAACTGGAAGTTTTTAAATAGATGTTTTGTCTTTTGTCTGATGTGTTATAGGATTTCCTGCCTAGGTAGGAGATTGGACTAGAAGACCTCCACAAGGTCCCTTCCAACTCTCTTATTCTATTCTAAATGTCCGTCTGGTTCCGTTCCAGGCTGGGAGGAAGATGCTTAGAAACAGGGAGGGTGATTGGAAAGATGGTATAAGGATAAAACAGAACCATCGGCAGTCCTGAGTCAGCTGACCAACGTGGATTTTGATTCAGTGTTTTTTTTTTTTCTACAGACTTTTTGTAATTTAGCGTTGTGTGTATTTTGTTATTTGATTTTAATTAGTTTGTCTCCCCAAGGCTGGGGCGTGGCAATGAGTCTAAAGTTGCTGGCTTCTTTGGATTTTTAATCTTGTTTAACAAATGTAATTAAATTCTAGAGATGCTGACTTCCTTGGGGTTTTTTTTTTTTAAATCCTGTCTTGAATGGATTACCAAATCTGCATTTCTAAAAAGCTATCTCCTCAGTATCTATTTGCGGGCAGGGAGATGTGAGCCTGGTTTCTGTCTTTTAAGAGCATGTTTCTTCCATTTCTCCTTCAGGAAAATATAACATTCTGCCTTTAAAAAAAAAAACTATTCCTCAAAATATTTCATTCTTCTAGGAGGGGTGGGTGCTGACTTTCCACACTAGCCAAGGTACCTGTGAATCCTGCAGGTTATCAGAGCCAGCCTTTTAAAAATCAGAATCACGAGGACTAGCATCTTAGTACGTAATAAAACAAGGCAGAGGCCTTTTGCTTGGGTCTATTTTCTTCACTGCTCTCTTTGCTTTCTCTGGGCTCCGCTTTGCCTCTTTCGCAAAGTAGTGTTTGTACGGATCACATTTCCCTTCTCCAATTTGTTAAAAAGATTATTTCCTTTCCAAAGTGGAGAAACTCGTTCTCTGTGCGGAGAATACGTTGTGGATTATAAATAATTATTTGGCAGAGAAGCCGCATTTTGGTGAGTTAAGCCTGTCCTTAAAAAGCCAGTGGTGAAAACGTGGTTTTCCTTTGGTATTGGCCACTTGGGATGGGAACAAAAATGGTCATTTGGATGCATGGTGTGTTTTATTCTCCACATTTGAACGATCTGTCAGAAGTTTTGTTACTATTACTGGTTTTGGCAATTGGCTTAAAATGTGCCACAAGCTTATGGGAATCATAATGTCTTGAAACACCACTGGGATTCAAATTCTGTTTATTCCCTCCCTGTCTGTTTCACTGACTTACAGATCATCCGGAAGTTATTTTTAAGCACTAAAAAAAATATCTTTTTTTTTTTTGGATGGGGAAATATGCCACTGTCCCAAAGGTGAAGGTTTTAAAGTCATCTGTCCAGAAGTATGTTTGCCTCCAGGACAGAGTCTTTCAAAACCACCCCATGATCCTTGAATCAACAGGGTCTGCAAACAAGTTTATCTGACCTAAATTCAGATGAACTCCCAAAGGCCAACAAGGCCATCTGTGAACTTGAATGGAGCGAGACATCTTATCTTGTCTTGCAAAAGTCTGTATATTGATGCTGGAGAAGCTTATCAGCTAAAGCTCTTGGGGGAGAATAGGGATTTAAGGAAGGGATTGTTAGGGAATTTCAGATATTTTTATAATTTCAGAGCCAGTTGTTTAAAATTCCTCTGACTCAACACCAGTGCTAGATTAGAAGATGGTTCCCTTTAATTTAGCTATTCGGGAATAAAGCAAAACTATCCTTAGGGCCAAATGAAAAAAATTGAAATAATAGCCACACTTTCCGCCTGTCAAGCAAACAGCTTTCATTAATTTCTTGAAAATGTGCTACTTTCCATATTGTTCTGTCGGTCTGGGAGCAGCTTAATAAAAATCTAGAGGGTGTATGGCAGATGAGATTCTGTTGAAATATTGCTACAACTTTAAAAGCACAACTACAATGACGTGGGAAAATACCCGAACAAAGCTGAATACCATACATGTAAGTACCCGTGAAAACTACACACATACATACACACACACACACACACACACACACACAGTAAGGACACCGAAGCACAGCAATGTGTTGGATGCCATAATTGGGGAAGTTAATTCATCACACCTTTTTATTATCTTTATGAAAAAAGTAAAGGCTGACATTAAAATAACCAGGGAAAGAGCTGATAGATTACCTAACCTCCACAGCAACTGAATAAATAACTTGGTTGTGGGTTGCTTGTGTTTTTTACTAGGAAGTTTTGATTTTTTAAAAAAAAATTGCCCTTTTTTGCATTTGTTTATGAAGAGGCCAGCAGTTGTCGGATCTTTCCTCTCTCCTTCCAAGTTGACCTTCCTTTCAGGGGAATCATGTGACAAACAGCTGCTCTCTCCTCCAAAGGCAGAGAGCGGGTGTGGATCACAAACACACAGAAACACACTTCTCCTTTGGCTAAGTGTCTTGTCAGACCAACGTCACTGCCAAAGTGGCCCCGGTGACTCTCCGCATTGAGTTGCAATGTGACACCAGGTTCGCGTGTTCCTCTTTCCCAGGAAAGGCGCCTCTAGACAAAAAGTTGTGTTGCAAAGTTGGCTTCCTGCCATACACCGTTCTGTCTTTATTTATTTCTTTCAAAACGTTCAAAGGAGAGGTTGCAGCATTAGGCGCTATTGACTGTGGCTGAGTCACCTTCTAAGCCAGTGTTTTGTCCACTCTGGCAAAACCTGCTGGAAAATGCTGGCTGGGGAATGCTGGGAGTTGAAGTCCCTTTTTAAAGTTTGCCCAGGTGGACAAAATCCTGGCTTAAGCTAAAATGGACTGTTGCAAACCACCACGGTTTAGATTCTCATTTCTTCTTTCTCTGGCCTTCGCTGGAAAATGAGCTTTAATGGAACAACTTTAGTGTGGGACTAAAGGCAAAGGTGTGTGTGTGTGTGTGTGTGTGTGTGTGTGTGAGAGAGAGAGAGATGGACAGAGAAAGGAAGAGGGAGGGGATGGAGAAAGTGGGACAGATGAAGAGAGAGAGATGGAGAGGGGGAGAGAGAGACAGAGAGAGGGAGAAATGGAGAGGGCAGAGGAAGGGAGGGGGTGAGGAGGAGAGGGGGAGAGACAGAGATGGACGGGGAGAGAGAGAGACAGAGAGGGAGGAGAGGAGAAGGAGGAGACAGGGAGAGGGGGAGAAATGGAGAGGGGCAGAGGGAGAGGGAGGGGAGAAGAGGGAGAGAGAAGAGAGGGAGGGAAGGAGAGAGGGAGAAAGAGAGAGAGGAGACAGACAGAAATAGAGAGAAAGGGAGAGAAAGACAGACAGTGGGATAAAGAAATAGAGATAAACAGACAGATAACGAGAGTGGGGGGGGGGAACTACACCTCCCTTATCCCCATCCAAGTAGCTGCGCATGGCATGACTTGTAGTCCCACATCCCTGGGAAAGGGGACCAAGTGGTGAGCTGTGATTCCCACTTTTTTCTTTTGGAGGCCGCGAACACCCCCTCCCCGGGTCACCCCCGCCCCCCCGCCACGGCGTCCCATTCATAAGAAAAACAAACCAGCCCGCCCCCTCCGCGAAGCCACGCCCCTTTCCTTTGTGACGCCGGCCTCCCGCCGGGGGCTCTGTTGCGTCACCCTCTTCCCCCCCCCCGCCCGGAGCTCTCCGTCCTCGCCTCACCCCGCCTTCCCCGGCCAGCCAATCGCGGCCCTCGGAGCCCCCCTCCGCGTCATCGCTCTTCCCCCCTCGCGCCTCCGCCGGCCTCGTGGTTGGCCCGCTCCGCACGTGGAAGCAGGCGCCGGCATCGCGTGACGCGACGGCGCAGGCGCAGTAGCGACCGTGTGTGCGCGGGGGAGGGGGGTGAGCTTCCTTGGCCGGGCATTCCGGAGTTTTTGGCAGTTCGTAGCGCCGCGCCGCGCCGGGAAGGACCGAGGCCGGCTTTTGAGTGGGGGGGTGGGCGGCGGGCATGGCCGGGGTCTCGGCGGAGAAGAGCACGCTGCTTCATCTGTTCGCCGGGGGGTGAGTCCTGCGCCGCCTCCCTCCTTCAAGGCTTTCCCCCATTCAATGCTTTCCTCCCCTCGGTTCCCACGCCGCCATTCATAATTTCTCCCCTCGGTTCCCACGCCCCCATTCATCAGTTTCTCCCCTTCCCCATTCATCTCTTCTCTCCCTCATTTCTCCCTCTGTTTGTCTACTCCCTTTCTTCATCCCTTCCTCCTTTCATTGAGAATTTCCACCCTTCCTTCTCCTTTTCAGGTTAAACCCTACCTCTCCCTCCCCGATTTTCTGATTTTTCCCCGCCTTCCCTTCCCCGGGACTCTCCTTTTTCATCTGTCCGCCCCGACACTTCATACGGTGATCTCCCATGGACAGGAGCAGTCTACCTTTAACCAGCGGTGGTGGGAGGTTCCGGGACCGATCCCTGCGCTCAGCTCAGCCTCCAGGTTGCCTCCAACCCATTGCATCAGATTCCCTAGGTACACATGGCGCCAAGAGCCAATAAATCGCCCGTGGCATCCTTCTTTCCTTTCCAAAGATTTCTCCGCTTTGCAGAACGCAACACACCCTGAAACAAACGAACGAAAGGGAAGGCGGGGGGGGGGAGAAACCACTTTTTAAAACCCAAGGAAGTTGTGCAAAAGGCGACGACTTGAGACGAAATGACCCACCGATTTTGGGGGGTGAAGTAACTGATTCAAGCAGACAAAGTTATAATTAGAGGCATGAGATTGTCTGCCCAGAGTAGGTAGTGTTTATATGTATGGTTTGTTCAGTGGGGCAGGGAATTCAATTTCCTCTTGTCAAAATCAGAATTTTTAGTCCGGGGGCAATAGAATAGCATAGCATGGAATAGAATTCTTTATTGGCCAAGTGCGATTGGACACACAAGGAATTTGTCTTTGGTGCAAATGCTCTCAGGGTACAGAAAAGAAAAGATACTCTCCAAGAATCGAAAAGCTATGGTGAACGGTGGTGAACATCAAATTCAGTAGGTGTGGTTCATATCTGATTCACAGACACTTCCCCAAATGGGAGGTCATTATGAAACTACTGTGATAAGATTATGAAACCTGCAGATTATGGAATCTGGCAAAAGGCTTCTTAAAAGATTAGTATGTATTTCTGGAGTGCGTTGCTATCTTTGTTAGTGTCTCTGGGCACTAATGCAGACTTGGTTTAATCCCTGGATATAGCTGGGATTTAATACTCCTGGGGGCAAAAAAGACAAAAGGGGAGCTTTGACAAGGTTTTTTTTCCCATCCAGAAGATGGTTTTTTAAAACTATTCCCCCCCTGGTTTCTGAATCTCTCTGCGGAGTCTTGATGTGCAAAGAAAACCATTTTATGGACTACTGTATTACTACTATTACTACTACTAATAATAATAATGTACTTGGTTGATACCTAAGATACTGGCAGCAACCTGTATCAACCATAAGCGCTAGTCAATGATATTTGGGGTACATTTTTAAATGTTCAGTTGACTGAGTTTCATGTTTAATTAATAAATGAAAATAATAATAATGATAATAATAATGCCTATATATACTCAGATTATCTTAACAGCTCTTTAATCCTTGGTTAGGACTTCAACTGTTAAGTTTTTACCAGTCCCAGACTGTGAATCAAACTGAGGATTAAATCAATAACAACCACCACCACCAACAATAATAATAAGAGGAACATCAAACTGACAAAAGTTTTTGAAAATGAACAAGTCAAGATCTTGTGAGACTTTTGAATTCAGCAGACAAGAAATCTGGCCCCTAGCATGCTTGATCCTCATTATTGTGGAAAAGAAAAAAGTGTGGTTCATTGATATTGTAAACCCAAGTTGATGCACGAATTGGGGAGAAACAGCTAGAAAAAATAATATATTGTGATTTGCAGATTGAACTTGAGCAATTATGGGGGAAGAAAACCAGTGGGTGTACCAATAGAAATAGGAGCCCTTGGAGAAATACCCAAAGGGCTGCCTAGATACCTGGAAATTTTGAACTTATTAGATCTGAATATTCTGACTAAACGAAACACCCACCTTACTTGGAACTGCCTATATACTCAGGTGCTATCTTAACAGCTCTTAGTTCTTGGTTTTGGACTCGAACTGTTAAGTTTTTACCAGTCCCATACGGTGAATCAAATTGAAGATTAATAACAATAACAACAATAATCTGATTTTTCAGAGCCAGATGTCCTTCCTAATAGATAAAGCGAGAAACTTTTATGTATCTAACTTTTTTTTTTTTTTTTGCAAATCCCTCACTCTGCACTCTGGCCCTTTGTAAAAAGCAAACTTGGAAGAGCTAATTGTGTCAGACTGTTCCTTGCCCTTCTAAAGTTGTGTCTTATTTTTTTTTCCTGCTCAATGAGCAATGGTTCCACACACACTCACACCTGCGCACACACACACACCAACCAACCAACTCCCAATTGTTGCATTTCTCCCTTCCTTTCGAAACACAATGTCCTAAAATTGTCCCTCCCTGCTGCTTTGTCCCATGTGGCTCCCTTGAGATTTGTTAAGGTCATCTCTTCCCACTGTTCCCTCGCAAGTTGGCTCGAGCAGTTGTGTTTGGAAAGCATAAAGGGGCGGGGGAAGAAAGACTGCAGATTGCTGAAGTTAGATCTAATCAAGCAAGATCAAGTCGGAATAAATTCTTGCTGACTTTAGTAGCAGCAAAGCGGCTTTCGCTAGAGGTGAACTTAAGGGCTTGACGTTTTGAAGTCCAGCAGAGATAGTTTTGGGATTTTTTTGTTTTGTTTTTGTTTTAATTTTATTTTCCTTCCTGCATACTTAGCGAACAGAACATTGTCTGGGTCCATTTGCTCTACACAGAATCTTGGTGACAATGATAGTATTAATCTTTATACATATATATATATAAAAGCGAAATCAAAGAGCTTCCGACTCTCTGATGGCTCGTGGTTGGGAAGAAGAACATGGCTTTTTAAAACTTTTTAGCATGGCAACTTTAATTAATTTATTAATTAATTTATTTATTCTTGGCAACGTATTCCATTGTTCTCTGAAGCAACAGGAAATGCTTACTTGGCTTGCTTTACTTTGCCAAATCCTTGAAACTCAACTTTGTATTTGGTGATTTTCCCCCGGCCTCCCAAAATAGGCCGACTTAAAAAGTTGTCAGAATGGTTCTGAAATGTAGCTGGGCTCACTGGCACGATCTCTGTTCTTTTTCCTCTTTCTGTGATTCTGAACTTCTATCTGCCCTTTGCGGGGAGGCGGCTACTGTTGCTGGAGGCAAGTAGCGTTGGTTATGCGGAAAGAGTCCATTTCCATTTTGGAATGGCTTTGTCTGTTTGTAAAAGTTTTGCTGGATTTAGTGGTGTGCAAACTTCGTAAAATAAGGGCACAGTTATTTTCTTTCTTAGAAAGCCGATGGCACGATGGAAATTAAATCTCTTTGGTATCAGCCAGCAGGTTCTTTTAAAAAAAAAAAGGTATCTAAGCGATGGAACACATGGGATTTTTCCAGCGATACAGCGTGGACAATCGGTGCTCCAAAGCAAAACATTTTCTGGTTGACATAAAGGCAGAATTATCAGGAAGGATATCCTGCACTGACTTCAGACTTGTGGGAAGTGCAAGGTTGTGATTTTTGTAGGAAGTTGTGATCCGCCAACTGCATTTCTATGGGAGAACATTTATCTGGAACAAACTGATCAAGGGGATTATTCAACCTAGAAATAAGGAGAAACTTTTCCTGACAGCGAGAACAATCAACCCATGGAACAAAAATCGCCTTCGGAGGTTGTGGGAGCTTCTTTGCTGGAGGCTTTCCAGAAGAGACTGGACTGCCCTCTGTCAGAAATGGCGTAGGGTCTGCTGCTTGGGTGGGGGGGTTGGACTATATGACCTACAAGGTCCCCTTCCAACTCTGCTAATCTAAATTAAGTTACGTCTCTGTTGCTTTGAGCAGTAGAGCTAACAGGTTTCAACTCTCTTCCTTGCTCCAATCGATCGCATGCAAGCAGAAATGTTTTTCTTGCTGCAGCCGTTCAGTCACCAGCAGGACGGGGACGATGGGGTGTGTAATCCCAACGCCTCTGCAGTGTTGGTCAACCCTGACACGTGTTTCGTGCAATCCTGCAAGCTTGCATTTGTCAAATGGGAAATGGCAACGGCCTAGCCTGTGATTGGATTTGAAAATAATTACTTTGGGCAGGAAAGGTTTCATAATGAGGCATAATGAGAGGGAATATAACCTCTTGATTTGTCTTTAAAAATTTCAGGATGTTGCAGGTTGTTGTTGTTTTTTCCCCCAGTTGGCACATGCAACTGAAACACAAGCCTTGCTTCAGAGCAGGGCTAGCTTGGTACGGCTTAAACATTAATCTGTTCTGGCAGGGAAGGGTTGCATCTTATTTTTTGAGACTCTTGGTCAGTTTTGCAAAAAAAAAAAAAAAAAAAACTTTGAAAAACAAGGGTTTGGACAACTCTGGCCCCTTTAATGACCTGTGGACTTCAACTCCCAGAACTCCTGAGACAGCCACGCAAGAATCCCCAGGCTAAAAAAAAGGCAAAAAAAAAAATACTTTTGTCCAATGTGTTGAGATTTCAAATTGACTAAACGCTTCTGTTAGGGCTCCAGCATTTAAATCAGGAGTCTCGAACCAAACTTCCAAAACCTAAAAAGGATTTATTGGGAGTTAACATGTCCGGCACTGCCTGGGTGCAGCCGACTCTGAGACACACAATTCATTGTCCCCCTTGACCTTGGTTTTCCCCCCACCCCCCCGGGTGTATCATAATTCATATATTCTCCAATGGGACACATCCATAGCCCAGAGTCATCAATCATGCTCTCCAGCTAGAATTTTGCCCTGGCAAAAACTTCAGTCACCTAGTTACTATCTTTGAAAACATTTATGGAATGCAGTTTCAGTTTGCAAAGCTGTTTGGTCTCCCCCCCCCTCCGAATCAGATTCTGACAGGGGCATGACATTAGCATTCTCCAGTGGCTGAACAAGCCTGGAGGTTTGTAAATTCGGCCGACAACATTTTGGGGTCTCCCATCAGCTGGTTTGCAGAGGGGGAAACCGAGGGCTGGCGCAGCTGTTTGCAAAAAAAACCAGGCAAAGTTGGTCCTTGTATTCCTTTCTCACTTTCATTCCATTTCTTGAATGGCCTCCGGAAACCCTGCAGCTTTGCAAGAATGCGCTTGCAAGACGGCCCCAAAATGCAGTGCAGCAAAAAGTGGTCCCCCCCCCCTTTTCTTCTCCCTGGGGTGAAGCTGTTCGTTTACGCATCCTGAAGTTTCAATCAATCTATCAGAATAGAGCACCAGCCACGCCTGGGCTCCTTGCTGTCTTCTTGCTCACACAGCAAATACTGTTTCAGTCTCCAAACAGCCCTCAACTCTCACGCACCGACAGGACGCTAACCAGAGATGAATACCAATGGATGCTGGTAGGCAGAGGCGCAATTCCCCCTCCCCTTATTTTCCTCCCCCAAAACTAAGCCCCACCACATAGTTTCGTAGCAAAGCATGAGTATCGAGCTAGTTAATCCATAAAGTTGAGGAAAGGCTGCTGCCGTTAGCCGGGTCTGATCTAACCTAACGCTTTATCTCTTTTCATATCAAGCTTTCAGGATACTGTGCACCACATAAAGTGAGCCCGTCTTCTAGCTTATCTTCCTTAATTAGAATTCAGAGTAGGTTTGATTTTTTTAATCAATACAAGGTCATGTTGGGGTTTATTCTCTCTCTTTTTCCCCCCTAACGTTGGAATATATATTTTTTTCCCCCCTTTTCCTTTTTCGGTACTTCGAATGTTGCAGATGCGGAGGGACGGTGGGTGCCATCTTCACCTGCCCTCTGGAAGTGATCAAGACAAGGCTGCAGTCCTCAAGGTTGGCCTTCCGGGCGGTCTATTATCCGCAGGTCCATCTGGGCACGCTCAGCGCCGAAGGCGTGGTCCGTCCCACCTCTCTGCCCCCAGGTGTCCTCCAGGTGCTGAAGTGAGTGTCTTAAAAATGGGGTCTTGGCTTATATCTAAAGTTTTATGTCGGTTTGTTAGCCTCGGCTGCTTTAAGACCTGTGGACTTCAACTCCCAGAATTCCCCAGGCCAGCCATGTCTTTTTTTCCCCATGTCTCTAGAATGGTGGGATTGCAGCGGAAGGGATCATAAGAGAATAAGCAGGCGTGAAATGGGGATACATATAAAAATGTAGTGTATTAGAGTTAGGATTGAAGTCCGCAGGTCTAAATTTGCCAAGACTGAAAAAACACTGGTTTAAATCTTGACTTTTAGAAAAATTAGAACAATTCCCAAATGTTTCGCACTTGGGACCCTTCCTACTTTTAAACATCATAGAGGACCCCAAAATATAATCATGGGCTTATATTTATCGCAATTGACAAGTTGAAAACCGACACCTTTCTCCTGGAATATTTATTTTTTTGAGCGGAGCTCAAAAGTAACACACTATGAAAACCCTCTCCAGGAATCAACATCAATATAAAAGATTTCCTAAGAAAACAAAACGAAACAAAAGCAAATGTGTTCTGGTTTTGTGTGTTTGTGTTTAACCTATTCCAAAAAAAGCAACGAGAAGGGCCGCGTTGTTTGCACGCACGCACGTTTTAAAATCCACGAAATGATCTTTTGCTTTTTGGGATCTCAGCTTTTTAAGACACGCAGGCCGATGCTCCTAATTTTGAAGGCAGCAGATTGTTCCTTGTTCCCTTCTCAGTGCAATTCTCTTTTTTTCCAGAGAGGGAACATTCTCGGGGAAGGCATATGTATATATATATATCCATGCCAGGGTGTTAAAAAAAGCTGGCTTGGTGTTTTAAAAATACCCCTCCCCCCCATGCACATACCTTGGCAGTTATCTCTGCTGAGTCCGCATGAATTATGTAAGCGCATAGGGGCTGGAAAGAGAGAGGGGGAGGTTGGTGCTGGGTGTGTGTGTGTGTGTGTCTGGCCTTGGATAAATAAATCCCAATAAAAGCAAGTTGTTGATTTGTTTAAAAAGCCACAGTTGCCAGTTTAACATAATAAGAAGCCAAGCCGCGCTCCTTCTTGGCAGCCTCATGGCCCGCTCCCCTTTAAAAAAACCTCTCTGTTCCCACAGAAAATGGGAATTAACAAATCTTCTCCCAAACTGGCCCTGAACTTGTAAAGACAATGCAGGGGTTGTGTGTTTTCTACAGTGGCTCCACAACCACAATTATTCCCCCGTTCCAGCTAGGCAAGGGGGTGTGTGTGTCTTGGAAACGCAGATTAAAACAGGCCCCTCAAATTCTTTAGGGGTCTGATTTGGCCTGGTGCCTTTGCTTAAATAAGGTGGGAAATTAGGCAGTATTGGTCCAGTTGAAAAAAAAATAATAAAGGCAAAAGGAAGAGAATTCAACCAGGCGGAAATCGAGAGGTCTGTTGGAACCTGGATAAAATTACTGTTTTGGGGCTTTCTATATTTCAGTCCTTTTTTAATTTAACAGATTTGCTGAAGTTTCTCCTTCTCTCTCCATCCTCCCCCTTTCTTCTTCTTCTTCTTCTTCTTCTTCTTCTTCTTCTTCTTCTTCTTCTT
>NW_020769387.1:1569996-1585094 GCF_900518735.1 Pseudonaja textilis | reverse complement strand
TATTATTATTATTATTATTATTATTATTATTATTATTATTATTATTAACACGCTCTGATGCTAAGGAGTTCTACTCCCCCTCCCCACCTGAAAAGAAAGGTGAACAAAACTCCGCATTGGAGACAGGAAGGGCATCTGGCCATTAAAACACTCCGCTAGCTCCATTCAGTTGCCCAGATTGCACCCCGCAAGGGATTATGGGGTCATTAAATGATGATGATGATGATGATAAGAGAGGGAGGTCCTTTCTTTTGTCCAGTTCTCCTTAAACATTTCCCAGAAGTGGGCCAAGCTCAACACGACACATCAAATCCTACAGCTGGGAGGGACTTTATACCATCCTGGTCAAATGGTTGTTTTATTTTTGAAACTACACCCGATCTGCGTTTTTCTGGAGTTTGGTGTTTTTTTTTTTTTAATTTTCCCCCGTAGAGTTTTTACGCCTCGGCTTCTGCCAGCAATACCACCCCACTGCGAGTGATCCTGCTGCGGATTCTGGCCTTCCTGAGTTGTGCCGTTCTCGTGGCGATGGCCCTGTACGGGTCAGGAGATCCATTTTTCTCGGGTTCTGCCACACCGCCGGTCCCGCCAAGCCCGGGTCTGTCGAGGAACAAGACTGGGCCACCGCCAGTGATCCTGCCACGGAATGGCTCCCTCCTGGAATCGATGGGCTGGCAGGAGGCAGTCCAGTCTCTTTCCGGGCGAGCCGTGGAGATGCTGGAAGCGGCCTGGGTCTACGGGAAGAGCCATCAAACGGCCGTGGTCGTCTTGGGGCTTTTCACTTGCATCCTGGCCATGTTGCTGGCTGGGCGGATCAGGTACGATGGGGGTGGCCTGCGGGAAGGACTTTAAGACACGGAGGGAGGCCAAGGGCCCGAAATGGCATTGCGACGTCATCGCGTTGTTGTAGAGAGGTTTCAACCTCCTAGAGCTGTGGATGGTGAACCTGTGGCCTCTCAGTGGACATGTTTGCCGTCACCAGCTGCTCTTCTGGTTTCTGGTACTGGTCTCCAAAAACAGGCTGTTTTCAGGCTGGTTTTTTGGGGGCATTATCAGGTTGTTTTGGGGGGCATTTTGGGCCTGAAAACAGCCTGAAAATGACCAAAAAAAAATACCCCAAAATCAGAGCGACACGCCCCCCCCGGTTGCATGGCGACTCTGAACAGGCATAGAAATGTCTTAAGGGTTGACGCTTCCTTTTTTTGGGTTCCTCTTAGAATGCATCGATCGTAAGTTGCGAGAACTGGGTTGCAAATGACGTTTTTCAGGGCCGTCCTAACTCCGAACGGTTGTGACGCAGATTGTTGACAACCGAGGACTAACTCCCCCTGTCCTCAACACACACACACACACACCTTTTGTCAGGATGCCAGCGATTGCCCTAATTAAACCATGATTCACGAGCCAAACTTCAAAAAAACTTCAAAGGATTCATTAGAGGCGACATCGTGGCCCTGCCCTGTAGGAAGCCAACTCTGGCCTACGTAATTTACAGTCCCCCGTGACCCTGTTTCCCCCCTCCCTCTCCGCTGGGTGTGTCATAAATCAGATTCTCCAACTGAGCACATTCCCAGGCTGGGTGTCATCAATCACGTTCTCCAATTAAGGATTTTTGTGGGCAGAAGATCCGGTAGCTTAGCTACAATCTTTTAAAGAGAAGAGTTGGAATGTGCTTTCAAGTTCAAACTACTGCTCTGCTCCTTCCAGATTTCCTTCCTCCCTTCCCCCCCTCCCTTTTTTTATGGCAACTACTAAAACAGCCCATAGGAATGTTTGATGAGTTTGACCCCCTTCGGATTCTCCCGAAAACTGACCGTTCTTTCCGCGTTCCAGGCTCCGACGCATCGACGCCTTCGCTGCTTTCCTGTGGCTACTGGTGATGGGCTTCCACGTGGTAGAGAAGTATCTGCAGGTGGACATCCCCAGCTGGGTGGAGACCGCCAAGTTTGGCACCACCTCCCTGTGCTGCTTGGTGGGGTTCGCAGCCGCCGTGGCCACGCGGAAGCCCGGGGGTCAGTGGAGACCTCGGCCCCGAAGGTCAGAGCCTCGGCAGTGACTTTGGGGGGCGGGGCGGGGCGGGGTTCCAAGTGCCTGGAAACGCCTTCGGATTTCTCCCCGCTGCTTCACCTTCGCTCTTTCCCACCTCAGCTTTTTTTTCCTCCTCTTCCTCACGTCCTCTTAGGCAGCTACCGGGTGCATCTTCGGTGACCCGCGCCCGGGCCGGCTTGGCTTCTCTTCCACAGGTGGGGAGGGACAGCGGGTGGGGGGGGAGATGGATGGCTGCTAATACCCTCTTGCAGTCTTGGGAGTGGTTTTGGGCTGGGGTCCTCTCCCTTAAAGCCAAAAAGAAAAAAAAAAGAAATTCACGTAGATAAAATAAGTCCTAAGCAATTTAATCCAAGGGTCTTCAAACTTGGCAAGTTTAAGACTTGTGGACTTCAACTCCCAGAATTCCTGAGCTAAGTCCACAAGTCTTAAAGCTGTTAAGTTTGAAGACCCCCCCCCTTGCATTAAAGGAAGTGATGAATCAATCAGTAAAAAATGAGCAATGGGTGGAAGAGTCAATGACCGATATACCCCCAGGAACCTGGCCCCCCAAAAATATTATTATTATTATTATTTTAAATTGACTTGGAGGCTTCGCAGTTAAACCTCGATTGAACCTTGTTTGAATTGACACCTTTTGCATGCTCTAAGACGGGGTACGTTATGTTTGCACGGGGATATTGGTGTTTGCTTTGGTTTTAAAGGGTGCGGTGTATTCTTTTCATATTTTATTTTCTTAAACTGACACATGGCCTTTGGGCACTTTGCTTTGATAAAAAAGATTTATCAAGGGAAGACAGCCTGCAAAAGCCCACTCATAAATTCATCCTTTCCCCTAACTCTCTCTTTCTGACCTCACTAACTTCTCCTTTCTCTCTCTCTCTCTTTTTTAAAAAATAATATAAATTCCCAGCCAGGTTGATCAGGTGCTGCCCTTACTCTTCCCCCGCTTCAAATGAAAAATTGGAATTATTTAAAGTATCCTGGTTTGGAGGGGGAAATTCTGTTCTGCTGAACACAAAACATCTCTTGGCTTTTCCCCCCCATCTGTCTTTTAAAAATCTTTTTAAAAGACAGAGAGTGTCCCTCTGTCCTCCCCCTTGAAAGATTGGGAAAATTTGAGCACGTCTGGTCGTTTTGCAAAAAATAAAAAATAAACCCCTTTATTTGTTCACCTGACTCAACTTGGCTTGTTTTAAAGAAGCAAGGCCTTCTTTTTAATCCTGGGCATGTTTGTGTTTTAGTGCATTTTAATACTTCTACTGAGTTTTGCCATTTATCTTCTTTCCTGCCTCTTTTCCAGGGTTGGACTGCAGCTCCCATCAATTGCCCACACAAGAGTGCGGTGGCTGATAGGAATTGTAGTGCAACCTCCCAGGACTGCGGCCTTTTTTTTCTCTCTTCTTCGTCTTTTTTATTTTTCAACCCTTCCTCCAATGTCGATTTTTAATCTTTCGCTTTAGTTTAAAATAAAAATAAAGCCAGCCTGGTGAAGACGGTAGGCGAATCAGGTCTTGGGAATCGTGGATGTAGGATTATTTATTCTCTGATATTATAGCCAACTTATATTTAACTGGAGCAGATATCTGTATACTTCGTTTAATAAAGTTTTCATTTCTTAACGTTACAAAACCTGAACGGGAGTTGGGTCCCATTAGCAAAACGGAGCTTTATTTCTTCCGCTCGGACCTGGGATGTAAAAATATATTAATAAAGGAAAATATTTGTAACTCAGGTTTGACATGGTGTTCTCTGGGCTTGCTTTTATTTTCTTGCAGATGTTTCATTACCCAAACTAAGTAACAGAAACTACCACTGATGACATTACCTAGTTTGGGTAGTGAAATGTCTGCCAGAAAACAAGCGTGCGCAGAGAGCACCAAAGACCCCCCCCCATAAAAAGGTGAATTTCTGACTCTTTTCTATTCCTGAATAACTGACTTGAAAAAGAGTCAAACCCAGTTATGATGGCTTCTTCGGCTTGGAGGCATAGATGTGTTCATGATTAAATCTGAGTTTTATCTCTCGGGGCCGAGCTGGAGATGAAGAAATAAAAGCACAACAGAGTTTAAAGGTTTTGTTATATTTTCTTTTGCATCTTAGCCCGACTGTTTATTCCACCATGTAGTGGGCAGCAGGAATAGCTGAGCAATTTAGCCAAAGCAGATCGGATTTTCCTTCCCATCTCCGGTTTTAAACTGGATCATTTGTTGTCTTAGGACAAAAACAGTTGGTGGTTGTCCCAAAATCTTATTATTATTTTTTTCCCTCGGCCGACTGGGTTGAGACCTGTGAAGCTTTAGGAAATGTTTCAGCCTGGGCATTGTGCTGTGTTCCGATAATTACGATGATTATGATGGACTATTATTTAACTTTTAAAATATTTTATCCTTGTGCCTGATTTGTTAACACTTAATTATTGAAAATAAAAGGCGCCTTCACCTCACCGCTTTTCCAATTGCCTTTTTTGTTTTGTTTTGGGACTTGCTGTCATCGTGACAGTGGATAATGTTTCCTCCGACAAACGACGCTCGCTGTTCCTTCCTTGGTAACTGAAAGTAGCGGGGAGAAAAACAGACTTAGCTAAGGTGACCCCCAACTTCCGTCAGCAAATGGTAGATAGGTTGAGCATCTTCCTTGGAATTGCAGGGTTGTGGTTGATCAGTAAACCAGGGCTGTGCAGGTAAACACGGTGTAGAAAAAAAAAATCTAAACACACCTTTCCGTTCCTGGTTTACAGGTGTATTTAGATTTACCTTTCGGTGTCTCTTGATTTTAATTAAGTTTCCTATCAAGCTTCAGAAGAATTTTTACAGGGGTGTTTGGTGATGCTTCTGAATTCCCACCAGGGCTGTGAGGAATCTGTGCTTTTCCTGGAGCAGTTGGACTCCGGTCACCATCATCCCTGATCATTGATGGTTTTTGGAGTCCAGCAGCCCACATAGGCCTCCAGGGTGGCTCAACTAGGACTGATTTTTTTCCCCCCCGCAAAAAGCAAAATTTGCGTTGGTACAAAACTGCGGAGCCAAAGAACATAGAATAACAGAACTGGAAGGCCATGTAGTCATATAAATGGCTGTTCAGTCTCTTCTTAAAAACTTCATTCACAACTTCTGGTGGCAAGCTGTTCCACTGGTTAATTCTCACCATTAGGAAGTTTCTCCTTAATTCCAGGTTGCTTCTCTCCGTGATTGGTTTTCACCCATTGCTTCTTTTCCTACCTTGTGGTGCTTTGGAGAATAGCTTGACTCCCTCTTCTTTGGGGCAGCCCCTGAGATATTGGAAGACTGCTATCACGTCACCCCTGGTCCTTCTTTTCATCAAAGTGGAACATCCCCAGTTCCTGCAACTATTCTTCGTATGTTTTGAGTGTCCAGTCCCCTAATCCTCTTTGTCGCTCTTCTCTGCACTCTTTCCACAAGTTCTCGGCCTCTTTTTTTTTTAATATTGTGGCGAACAAAACTGGATGCAATATTCGAAGGGTGGCCCTTACAGAAGGCCTTGTACCAATGCTTCACGCGATCCTGATTCTATCAAAAGAGATTTGGAGACGTGTTTTCAAAACGAGACGGGTCTGGGAGGGCCGGTGGCGCCTTGTTTTGTGGCATCTTCAGCCTGCCAGAGACCTGAACTCTCCGAACGATGGCTTTTCAAGCTCAAACTTAAAATCAGGTTCCCGGCCCTCATGGCTTCTTCCTTGCTTCGAAGGAGGCGCGGGGCAGAGAAGGCGGCTAAGCAGAACCAAAGTTTCATTGGACTGGGAAGCCTGTTGAGGTTCTTTTATTCCCCCAAGAGGCCACTGGATTTTCTGATTTTTCTTTGAAGATGTTTCGCTTCTCATCCCAGAAGCTCCTTTCAGCTCTGACTGGATGGAGGGGAATAAGGGAAGGATTTAAATTCCTTGCAGGCAGCTGGTCAAGCTTTTCAAGATCTCCCACCCCGGGGCTTCCTTCCTTAAGACGATCCAAAGAGGATGCCAGCCTGCTCCTTCCTCTCTAGGCATCCTTCTACCTTCCTCTTCCTCCCCGGGTGCCCTCCGGCGAGCTTCAAGGATGCCTTTGGTGCCCCCTCCCGCGCAGCCAGGGATCGGCTAGTACCCGAGCCGCCCTGGGGACTGTCCCCCTCCCCATTGCTGGCGGGAGCTGTCGCCGACCGCCCCCCCCTCCCCAAAACACAGGATGGGCTCAGCCAATGGCAGGGAGCCATGTAAAGATGCCCAGCCCTCGGAGCAACTGGCAGTGCCCGGATGGAGAGACAAAGGTTTGAATGCCAGAGCCGGCAAAGGGCTTTTGTCTTGTTTTGTTTTTAATTCTTATTTTCATTTTCATTCCTGGGAAGAGGTGCTGGACCCCGGATTAAAGCCAGGGCTTGTTTCTTGGTCGGACGGAGGAGGGATCATCTCCGCGTGTTTTTTTGTCTTGCGTGTTTCCCGTCCCATTTTGTCCAGGCATTTTCCTCCCCTCTGGTTGTTTCCAGTGCTTCCCATCATCCCAGTGGAGAATCGGTTTTAAAAAATTCTCTCTGGCGTCTTATTTTAAAATCCAGGCAGGAAAAAAAAAAGCACCTTTATTTTGCGAAGCCTTTTTTTTACAAAATGGCACAAGCTTGACACAGCCTTTTGTGAGTTTTTCTTCTCTCTCTCTCTCCCTCCTTCCCTTTCCTTCTTTTTCTCTTTCTTCCTCCCTCTTTTTTCTTTCTCTTCCTCCTTTTTTTGTTTCTTTTCCTCCTTTTTCTCTTTACCTCCCTCCCTTTTTCCCGCTCTCCTTTTCTTTCACTCTTCCTCCTTCTCTTTTTGCCTCTCTGCCTCCTTCTTTTTCCTCTTCCAATTTTTCTTTCTTCCTCCCTTCCTCCCTCCCTCTTTTTCTGTTTCTTTTCATCCTACTTTTTCTTTCTCTCTGCCTTCCTTTTTCTCTGCCTCCCTTTTTCTTTCCCTCCCTCTTTTTCTGTTTCTTTTCATCCTTCTCTTTTTCTTTCTCTTTCCCTCCCTCTTTTTCTTTCTCTTTCTTTCTTTCTTTCTTTCTTTCTTTCTTTCTTTCTTTCTTTCTTTCTTTCTTTCTTTCTTTCTTTCTTTCTTTCTTTCTTTCTTTCTTTTTCTCTCTCAATTTTTCTCTCTTTTTTTCTCTTTCTCTCCCAAACTCCATCCCCAGTTCTCATTGCCATTTCAGCCACACCTTTTTCTGTCTTTTATTCTTGCACCGATGTGATAACTCTTTATCGGAGAAAAAGCAACCTTTTTTTTTTTTCACTTCCCAAACAAGGTATGTGGCATTTGGATCAGAGAGAAAAGAAATGCGCGCACATCTTATTTCTGCTTTCTGGATAAAATCCCTATCAATTAGCCCCAAAAGGGTTGTTTTCAAATTCAAATTCTCCAGCGTTACCTCCGATAATTGTACTGATATATTTTTCTCACCACGGATGGATGAGCTGCCTGGAAATTCATACGTCTTGTGGGAAGGGAATGTTTGCGTGCAGAAGACCTAAATCAAATAAATCAGCTAATTGTAATTCAATGCTGGTGAGATTTGGTCAGAAAGCAGCTGGTTCCCAATGCTTTCGATCCTTTTTCTCGATCTGTGCAACTTTTAAGATGCGTGGACTTCAATTCCCAGAATCCCCCAGCCACTTGGGAATTCTGGGAGTTTGAAGTCCACACACCTTAAAATTGCTCAGTTGAGAAATGCCTCTTTAGAACAAAATGTATCCTATTCCATCTTTTCAGGATTCAGCCCACCTACAGAAAGTGGAAGAATAATTTGCAATTGCATTTATTTATTTATCCCCTCTTTGGAAGAGCTTTATAGCTCCCGCTGCCTTAAGAAAGTTCAAAACATCCTCAAAGATCCATCTCATCCTGGGGACCCTTTTTTTGAACTATTACCACCTGGCAGACGGTACAGGATAATAATAGAAACAAGGACAAATAGGCTGAAAAACAGCTTCTATCCCAGGGCAGGAGCTCTGTTGAATTCTACTGCCTAGTGCAAAATTAATGCAATATCAGGGGTTTTCAATTCAATGTATAGAATGAGAAGGATGTGTGTTTGCGTTTATTTTCAGTCATAATGTACACTGAAGAGGGTATTTAATTTCACTGTATGAGGTGCAGTGACAATAAAGTAAACTAAATTCATCAAATTTATACAGTCCCCGCCATCTCAAAGATAAAAAAAAAAAAAAAATGACACCGGGCGGCATACAGCACTGAATCAAAACAACAAAGTTATAAAAGCCCTTGTCGCTATTAAAATGTAAGCAAAACCACAAGCTATGACAAAACCACAGCATGACTGTTAATAGAGGATTATATAAATAAATAGAGATGGCAAACGAGAGACGAGGACGTCCGGAAGGCCTTGAAGGGAGAAAAATCCACAATGTCCCCTTTGCTGGAAACAAACTTTACTTTGGTTCCTTGAGCCGAAAATTAGGCCGCAAATGCGAGAAAGGGGAATACATTTTGTGCAAGATGGGGAGGGGGGAATGAATGGATTGCAAGCCTCTCTTGCGAGGTTGTGTCTGTGTGTCTCGTTTGCAGGTTTTCTTCAGGAGACCAGGTGGCCATGTTCCCCAGCAGTGCCGAGTTCAGCTTTGCCTATCCTTCTCCTCCCCACCCTTTCGTCCCCAGTCCTCCCAGTATCCTCCAGTTGAACCAGCGGCTTTTCTGCTCCCCACGCCGGACGTCGTCCTCGTCTCTGCCCGGACGGTTGAATCGGGCCCTTTCGCTCGGTACGATTCCTTCCCTGGCCAGGACTGGTAAGCCCACTCCTGTCTTTTTCCTTCCTACTTTGACTGGTGGTGGGTGGGTTTTTTTGAAGGGGGGGGTGGCTTTTCCAAGTTTCTAGTCCTTTGTGTGCTTGGCCTTGCCGAAGACACAACCACTGGCCCAATCCTTGCCCAAGTATGCTTTTTAATCCGATATTTACTGTCAGGATTCTGGCAGTTCCCCCATCGTGAGTTTCGAACCAAACTTTCAAAACTTCAAAAGGATTTATTGGGAGTTAAACTGTCTGGCACTGCCTGGGTGTAGCCGACTCTGAGACACGCAATTCATTGTTACCCTTGACCCTGTATCATAATTCATATTCTCTCATGGGACACATCCATAGCCAGGACTCATCAATCACGCTCTCCAGGTAGAATTTTGCATGTCAGAAACTTTAGTCACCTAGTTACTGTCTTTGAAAAACTATTGATGGAATGCGCTTTCGACTTCCAAGCTGCCGCACTGCTCTTTCAAACCCCCTTTCCCCCCCCTTCCCTTTCCGTTGGCAACTCTAAAAAGACCATAGAAATATTTTATGAGTTGACATTTTACTTTGCAATCTGGGTCCTCATTTTAACAACCTCGGAAGGATGGAAGGTCGAGTCAACCTTGAGAGCCTGGGGAGATTCGAACTGTCAAATGGCAAGCGGCTGGCAGCCCGCAGAATTAGCAGGCAATACCACATTCTAACCACTGCGCCACCCCGGCTCTTCAGATTCCGCCATCTTGATTGTCCCTTCTTCATTGTGGGTCCTTGTGTCTTTTTTTTGGCCCCCTTTGTGCATGCCATAACTTCGCTGCAGTTAACCATATCCGCTTCCCTTTCTAATTTTTAATCCTGATTAAAAATGACCTCTTTGGGTTTTTTTTGTGTCGAGATTCGGGCTACCTGTTCAGCGGAAGTCGGCCGCCCTCGCAGGCCTCCTGCCCCAAGGATTGGGCAGCCTCAGGTGAGCGGAAGGCGTGGGTCCTCCTACCCTCTTCCACGTGCTTCCTCTTTTCTCTTGCCACATCTGCAATCCGGACGTTAGCCTGTGGCAGACGGCAGTGGAATCCGGACAGTGGGGAAGAACGGGGACCAGTCTGGGAGTCTGGGGAGGACTCGGACGAGGGTCCTGCGTCCGATGCAGAGATGGGGCCAGGACCATCTGGGAGAGGGGTGCTTACTCTGGAGCCCCTGGAGTCTGGCAGCAGCGAGGCAGAGGAATGAGGTGAGCCGGTTCCCAGTGCGCGTATGCGCAGAGCTGCTAGAAGGCGAGAGCAGCTGAGATAAAAGGGGCGACTCGGGTGTAAGGCTTGGAGGTGATTGCCCCTCCCCATAAGGTATAAAGGACAGGCAAAGGGAGAGAAACCTTTGCAGGAAGCAAAGTCATTCATTCAGTTCGGATTCAACCTTGAAGCTCTGTGTGCGGACTTGGTACTTCGGTTGGTTTTTTAACAGTTCATTTGGCCCTTTAGTTGTTGGCAGCAATTCCAAGGAGAGAAAGGTGGGTGCTTATCTCGAGGAACTGTTTGGGACTCATTACAGGCTGGGAATACACGTAATTCCCAGCGCTGAAATAAAACAAGAAAAGTTTGGACTAAGCGTGTGCTCAGTTAGGGCCTCAGGAAGTGTTAGACTGTCGAATCAGGCTGGGAAGGTCTGCCCTCCACGCTTCTATCAGCCAAAAGGGTGGGGGGGGGATGGCGGAGAATACAGCTGGATGGGGGGGGGGCTTTGCCCTGCTCTCTGTGTCCCCCCTCCCCCCAAAAAGCTCCTATTTCTCAAGATATTGAGTATCCATTTTGTGCGGAACGGGGGACGGGGCTGATTCTAACCCCCCCTTTTTTCTCATCTTCCTCCCGGCCTTCCAGAATATTTCTCGGTCCTCTCCGGTAGCTGCATGCCCTCTCCGGCACCCTCGCCGGCACCGTCAGTGGCCGGCTCCGTAGCGTCCAGCTCCAGCTCCTTGCGTTTCCGCCGGCCCCTGATCAGCCCCGCTCGGCTGAACCTGAAAGGGCAGCAGCTGCGACTCTTCGGGGGGCAAAGCGCATTCCATCACGGGGAAGATTTCGCCTCTTTGGAAAACAGCCCGTTCGCCCCGGAGCGGTCCGTCTTCCCCAAAATGCCCTTCGGAGAGCAGGGCCTGCCAGGTAAAGCTCTTGGTTTGGAGACATCGGAAGAGCCGGGTGCAAATCCCGGACAGCGTCCCAAGGAATAGCCCTGTTGGTCGGGCAATGCGTTGAGGCTAAGTTCCCAGAATCCTTTGCAATATTCAAGATCTGGTCCCTGCTTTCAAGAGGACATAAAGTCTCTTGCTTTTGAACCAAAGGTTTTTTTTTCAGGCCGCTGGGCTTTCTGGTTTTTCTTTCGAAGGCGTTTCGCTTCTTATCCAAGAAGCTGCTTCAGCTCTGACTGAACGGTGGGGAAGAACAGAAGGATTTATATTCCTTGCAGACAGAGCTGGTCGTTTGCATCCTTTTAGGGGGTCCCTGAGGCCACTTGGGACGTTTATCTGTGTCCTCAGAGTCACCTGAAGAGGTGCAAATGATTCCTGTAGCCTGCAATTTATTTTCCCTCTGGAAATCCCTTCCTACTCCCACCCCGTTCCAAGGGTGTCCATCCCAAATTGTGCGGCTAAAAGTCTGCAGAGATTCTCCGTCATCCAAGTCGTGGCTGTCCCAAAGGGGCTTTTTTTTTTGCAGGAGGCAAAAAAACTTCCTTTATTTTTCTTTTTCCTTTTTTTTTTTTTTTTTGAAGACGTTTCGCTTCTCATCCAAGAAGCTCCCTTCAGCTCTGACTTTATTTGTTGTTTTGTGTTTGTGTTTGTTTATGTGTGTTGTTAATATATATATATATATATATATATATTTTTAAAGAAGAAAAAAAAGTTTTGCTCCAGGGAAATTTCAGCTTTTGGCTTTTTTCCCCACAGATGTGACAGCGGCCAGCAGCGTCTCCACCGAGGATTCAGGGAAAAAGGCAGATGGTTCTTCTCACTCGTCAAATTGTGTGGTTGACACCACAACGAAAGAAGAACCTTCAGGCTGGAAAGGTGAGTTTATGGTTGTCTGAAGCTCCCCCCGCCCCACGGCAAAGATGGCAAACTAAAAATTAAATACAGGTATAGTCCTCAACATAAGACCACAATCATCATCTTGTGTGGTGGAGTCTGGGCAACTGAATGGAGCTAACAGAGTGTTTACTGACCGGATGCCCTTCCTGTTGCCAGGGTGGAGTTCAAATGTATGCATCCAAATGTAAATCATGTGAGTGTGGGGATGCCTGCAACAGTATGAAAGATGGTCATAAGTCACTCTTTTTTCAGTGCCCTGCGATGACTTCGAACAGTGTTATAAGTCGAGGACTACTGTAAATAGAAATAAAATAATAATAATAATAATAAAAGTAAAATAAAAGGAGCGAGTAAAGATCCTTAAGTGATGAAAACCACCATCCAAAGAAACCCCAGATAACGCATCCTTTTTTCTCAAACTGATGATGATATATATTCCTCTCTTTCGTTTTATATCCAGGACTTGATCTGAGTTTGTTTGCAAGTCTTTTTCTTTTAATTAATTGCTTCTCTTTCCATCCTATTGCTGGATTTACACAAGGGGGTGGGTGGGGATGGGAAAGAAAGTCTTTGAACTGTGGCCTTTGGGGGTTGAAATACTCAAGATCCGGTCCCTGCTTCTAAGAGGGCACGCGTGTCTCTTTGGCGTGTCTTCTGCTTGAGCAGGGGGTCAGGCTAGGTGACCTCCAAGGTCCCTTCTAGCTCTATTCTGATTGGATTGGAAAACATCCAATTATCATGAAGAATCTCAAAGAACGCCCTCTTTTTTTTTTTCCACTTCCTCCTGCTGCGGTGCTTTGATTCAGGATTCCCTGCACTGCAGATAAATCTGGATCACTTTTGGAAAGCGGGCAGGTGTGATGGAGCAGAGAGCAGGGGGGGGGTCGGGCTAGATGACCTCCCAAGGTCCCCTTCCGGCTCTGTTCCTCTGTAAGGAGGGAAAAGCACAAAAGGCTGACCTGAACGCTTTCCCTCTTCCTTCCTTAGGCTGCTTTGGGAACCTGCTCCTCCGAGGTCTCCTGGCCCTCAGCCTGACCGCCAACGCCATCTTCACCTCGGCCTACCTCTACCAAACGTTGCGATGAGCCTCAGCTTTTCCCACACACACACCTTCTCCACCCCCACCCCCCAAAAAAGTGGGGAGTCTTCCCCATTTTTGCCCTTGTCCTGGAGATCGCGAGGTTCCAGGAGGGATTCGGCCGTCACAAGGACCTCTTTTCTTCCGCCGCATGGCCGCGTCCTTCGCGGGCAGCGGGATCCAGTCAGTTTCTCCCGCTGCTCCGATTATTGCTTTGCCTTGCCTTCTCTCTCCATCCTCTGAGAAGAGAGTCTTGGTGGAATGGGAAGCGCCTCTCGGCTTCTTTTTTTTTGCCCTTTTTTGTTCCTCCATTTGTACAGATTTGTGGGATGAAGAGATGGGAGTTTGGAAGGCCAAGGCGCGGGCGGAGTTGCCCTTTCAGCCCACCTTGCTTCAGTCGCAAACCTTGAATGGTGGTTAAATGCTGGCTCCCGGAGAGAACTGAAGAACTTTGGGGGCGGGGTGTCCTTTCCCTCCGTCCTCTTTGGTCTTCCAGGCCCCCGGCCCCCTTTTCCCAATCTCTCTGTGGCCAAGGGGAGCGGGGAAACTAGTCCCTTGCATTGCTGGATAGGTTGCTGACTCCAGGATCCGGTCAGTTTCACTGCTTTTTCAGGATCCGGTCAGTTTCACTGCTTTTCAAGTCAAATGTGTCTGGGACGTTTGGAGAAAGTCTCTGTTACTGTGTAATGTTTGTTCTTAATTTATTAATTTTTTCAGGGCAGGAGTTTTTTTGAGAAGTTTCACGCAGGCCAAAATGGGTTGGTGGGCTGAGTTGGGGACATCTTGATATTATCATCATGGGAGACTTGTGCAAAATAATGTGAATTTTCGTTTGTTTTTGTTTTTTTCCACGCTTAAGTACTAGGTTTCCTGCTTTTTTTCCCCAAACCAGAAGAACAACCTGTTCCTTCGATTGGGCTTTGGACTCTTCTCTTTTTGCATTTAGATACTTGTACTTCAACAGCGGGAGGAAATTCCCCTGCATGTAGAAAACTAGCAGATCAGGGAGAAAAGTGAACCCCAATGTCTTTTTCCCTTCCTTTTCAAGCCAGAGAAAACTCCCCCACCCCCATCGTGTGGGTTGAGCTGAGCCCCAAAAGTTTGCCCTCCAGTTTGGAAATCCCGATTTATTTTTCCTAGGTGCCAAAAAATTCAAACGCGTCTTGTCTGAGTGGGGAAGCAAAGCTTGTGGAGTGCTTAAATTAGAACTTTAAATTAGAAAAATTAAACTTGTCTGAGGAAGTAACATTCTGCCATTTACCACCCAGGTTTAAACCTTGTTCATTGGCTGGCTAAAATGAGAGCGCTTCTGTCTTAGCCGGCTGTGCAACATGGGTTAGAAGGCTGATTTTGTTTTGTTTTTTAAGAGCATAACAAAAAGAGACCTCTTCAAAGCTTTTTTCCTGCCTCTTTAGCAACCAAGGATATTTATTTTTTAGCCAAGATATTAAAGGCGACCCACCATTGATGATCCTGGCTTGGAAGCGGGGCGTTTATTGCCAGTTTGTTCATAGAGGGTGCAGGACGTTCAATTAATTTTCTCAGAGCTGTCCCTCTGCTTGAAAAAAAAAAATTCACATTTTCCCATCCTGGGAGTCTCCCACCGCACAGCAACCCGGCAGCCTTGAAACTTCTCAAGAAAGTGGTGGGTTTTTTTTGTTTTTTGGGTGGGGTGGGGGGTGTCCAGAAATTTCAAGTGTTGTGTTAAACAGGCTTTCTTTAACCACTGTTTAGTTTTTGCTTCATAGGGCAAAATTTCTCAAAAGTGGTGATCTCTCCACATGGGTGTTGCAGAAAGCAGCTTTAAAAAAAAAAAATAGAAATCAGCAAAAAGAAAATATGCACAGATCAAAACAAGGAGGCCTGTATTTTTGGTGCTAGGAAACAAGTTTATTAAAGTCACACTAATGTTCCTTTGATCGCAGTGTTAAGTCTTAAGGGTTACCCCTTTTCAAAGTTTTTTTTTCTTAAACTTTAGGTTGGTAGGGGGAAAATATATACACGTTTTTTTAAATGTGTATATTTCGTGTCAGTTTGGTTTTGCTCACGTCTGTCTCTTTTTTTCCCCCCCTTCTGGGGAATAAGGTCTAACATTTAGCAACGGAAAAATTTAGTTTTCCAATTCAGGAGTTTATTTTCAAGTTTCACCCCA
>NW_020769387.1:1533738-1569986 GCF_900518735.1 Pseudonaja textilis | reverse complement strand
CCTTTCATGGCAACGTTAACTTTTTCCTCGTGCATCTCCCTCTAAAGACGCCGTCTGACGTTTTCAATTTCAAATTCAATTTTAAAAGCTTTTGGGGGGGGGGGGGGGGGCGATATGACCAAAGGTATCCACAAGGGGGCAGGCTTTCCGACCACAGATTTACCGGTCTTTTCGAAGATGCAATTTTAAATTTGTAGCCTTTAGTTCTTGTACCTCTCAATTATTTTGGATTGTTGGCTATTTTTAACCGCCTTCCCCACCCCCCACCCCACTTAAAATTGCAAACATTGATATATATATATATATTTTTAAAAAAGCAAGACTCCAATGGATTGCCCATCGGGGGACTAGGACTCCCATAACCTCTCACAGGAGTGTAATGGAATTTAAGAGACTACCAAGGCGTCGTTTGTAAGAGATGGCTAAGCAAGTTGCAAACGTATCTTGGTCAAAATGCATCTGGTCAACGTCTAGCAAACCAAGATAATTTGGCAACCGAGGAAAATGTCCGTTGTGGCTGGTGTGCGAGGTCAGGGCGCTGGCGTCAAACCCCCTTTCTCTTCAATTATTGCAAATAACAGGAGGAGGCGAAGGAAGTCTTCGCAATGCAACGCGCAAAGGAAATTATTCCAATCTTGGACGGGAAACGCGCCATGCAGAGCTTTGCAGAGTTTGCAGATTAAGCGAGTCGCCGGCAGGAATTTCCTCTTCCTCTCCAAAAACGGCCACCGTTTTGGAGATGAATTGCAAACAAGGGTAATTTAGAGCATGGACAGAGTTGCGGCTCTGCTCGCTTGGATTTGGTCCGGGGGGGGGGGAATCCCTTTATTTTATTCGTCACCGAGGATCGAAACGATCATAAATATGAAATGCATCCATCCATCCACACACACACATATATACACATACATAAACACACAAACACACACAAAACGGCGCATGCAGCTCTAAAAATCCCTAGCCGTGCATATCCGAAGGAAAAGCCAAGTGCAATCCACAGGGAGGGAAGAAGATCTCCAACCCCCTCTCAAAAGTATGGCTACAGTTGCTACATCTCTCCGGAGAGTTACATCTCGTCGTTGACCCGTCTATGAACCTCGGGGGTCAGCGGAGGGGCGCAGAAGCGCTCCAGGCTGCCGAGGAGCTGGGCGCGCCTTGCATACTCGCGATCGTCCCCACCCCCAAAGCTGGATCCCCTTCGATCCTCCGGGGGCTCCCCGCGCCCTTCCCCGGCCGGGTCCCCCGAGTCCCCCCAAACGAGAGACGGGCGAGGAAAGGTGGGCGCGTCGCGTCTCCAAAAGCGCGCTTTGGAGAGGCTCTCCAAGCGCCGCGCCCAGGAGAAGCTCTCCAAGCGCTGCGCTCCGGAACTCGGCCCAGGTTCGGCCCAGGAGGAACGGCCCGGGGAGGGGGAGGAGGCCACGGGGGAGGCCACGAAGCCCCCTTACTCCTATATGGCCCTGATCGCCATGGCCATCGAGGCCAGCCCGGGCCGGCGCTTGCCGCTGCGCTCCATCTACCAATACATCGCCGGCCGCTTTCCCTACTACCGGCTGGGCCAGCGCAGTTGGCAGAACAGCGTGCGCCACAACCTGAGCCTCCACGAGTGCTTCGTCAAGCTGCCCCGCGTGGGCGGCCCGCGCAAGGGCAGCGATTGGACGCTGGACCCGGCTTTCCGAAGCACGTTCGAGCCGGGCAAGTACCCGCGGCGGAGACGCGCCCGGAGATCATCGCCCCCGCTGGCCGCCCCCGCTGCCCCGCCGCCGCCGCCTCCTCCTCCTCGCGTGGTGGAGCTCCCAGTCCAGCGATCCTGCGCTCCGGCTGGATGCCTCTGGGGTCCCGCGGCGGTGGGACAGACCCCCTCGCATCCGATCGGCCACCGCCCGCTGGGGATCGTCCCTTTGGGGGGCTACGAGCCCTGTCTCCGCCTTTGGCTGCCCGACGGGGTGACTCCCCCGCCGCCGCCGCCGCTGCTTCTTCAGCCCTCGGGGGCTCCCGGACCTTCCGTCCCGGCTCTCTCCGACCTGCCCTTCGGCCCTTATTGGAGCTGGCAGGAGTCGAGCTATTCCCTGATGGAGCTGAAGTGAGACCATCCTGCAAAGGAAAACGGCGGGTGGAAGAGACAAGGAAGACCAAGGCTAGTCCAATTGCAAGCTGGATGTTTTGAGTCTCAAGTTTCCAGTTCTGAGTGAGGAGGATATTCCCTCGCTGCTTCTGATTCCCGGTTTTCTTTTCGAGCCAGCCTTCTCTTTCTGACTCCTTCCAAAGCAAAGAGGTTCAAATCCAAGGTCTTCTTGAGATCCAGGTGGCCAACTGATGGACTGGAGCCCTGCTCTCTAATCACAGCTTTGTTGTGCGGGACTGAAGCAGTTGGGTGGCGCAGGGCTCGGATTCCAATTCTGCTTAAGTTTCTCTGCAAAGCCAGATTCTGGTTTTTAAAAAATCCACGAGAGAGAGAGAGAGAGAGAGAGAGAGAGAGAGAGAGAGAGAGAGAGGTCTGCACTCTTGAGTTTGCTGTTCACAGTGGCATCCAAGTTGGCAAACTACAACTCCCAACATGCCATGGGGTTAGTTACGGTCGACTGGGGAGGGGGCTACAGATGGTGACCCCTGAAGTATCCTGTTTGAAACCAGGCCAAGGCAGCCAATCTTTTGCAACACACACACACAAGAGACACACAAAAAGGTTACTTGGGTTTCCTCCACCACTGATGGAGCCTCTGGCATCCATAAATCCGGCAATGTTTTACATACTACTTACTCCTGAGAGATTTTGGGTTTTTTTTTGTGAACGTGGCTTTTTAAGTTGGGGAAGTCCTTGCTTTTTTTTTTTTTTTAATTTAGAAGCCTTTGAATCATTTGTACTAGGAAGAGGTCAGTGACCTTCCCCTCGGGGTTTTTCAAAAGCACCAAGAATTTCTGATTTTGCAAGTTCTTTTCTGCAGGATGATGACAATTCTGCAAATGCCAGTTAAAAAAAAAGAAAAATCCATTTGAAGATGGTTTAGACTGGTTTGCGCATTACGGTGGTGGTGTCAGTGGTAATTCCTTTCCTTTTGAAACAACATCCACAGAAATTGGGAAGAGGTGTCCAGCACTGAAAAGCCAAGCTGAAGAAAAATTGGTGGTACCCTGTTAGCAGTTTTCATTCCTTATTTTCATTTAAGGTTATTTCAATGCCTTGTACAGAAATAGAATAATATTTGTAGATTTTTTTTCCCCACACCAATGTGTAGGAGCCAGGAGAGCATAAACCTTTGACGCCCCTCAATTTTTTTCTGCAAAACATAATTCACGGATCGTATTTAGAAAAAGGAAGTCAAAAACAACATTTATTATAGTCCATCAAATCCCTTGTTTGAAAGTTTAGAAATCCTGGTTCAAAGGATGTGCCAGAAGTTTCTGTTGTGGATTGATTGCCAAATGTTTACGGTTGCAATATTTTTTGTTTTCTTCCAGGTCGGTGATGCGTAATGGGTTTTCGTTTGCTCTTTTTTGTCGAGTTGTTTGGGGGAGAAATACGGTTCAACGGTTCAACAGTTCACAGCTTTCTGTTCTGTAGAAGTGTTCGACAGTTGTAATATGAGAAGTGAAAAGAAAGAAAAAACAAATTTTGACAGATCTGGGAAACTGAAAAACTGGGCAGAGGAAAGGGGTGGGTGGATGGCTTTGTTTTTTTTGAAAGAGAAGGTAAATTTTCCTGCTTCTGAATTAAGATCAAAGATTAAAAATAAGAATAAAAATTAATTTTCCCGAATAAAGTTTCACGCCATCTTATAACACTGCTAATTTTTATAGCCTCCTCTCTTTAAAATGTACAGGTGTCTGGAATAATTTCTACTATATTAGCAAACCACAGGATTTAAAAAAATATATGATGCATTTAGTATTTTTATCTCCAATTGTTATTTTAATATTTTGAATACTGCAAGGGCAGCACAGAGCATTTTAATTTGAAGTGAAATAATATATTTTATTTTCTATCTAGAGTTTCATGCCAGTGTATGAAAATAGGATGGTCGAGTTGAAACATAACCTGTTATTCAGTTCTTTCCTTGTGAGTTAAAATTATGTTTCAAACATTGCTGTTTGTTGAAAATGAGAGGTTTTTTTTAAAATAAAGTTTTCATTGCATTTAGTCTCTGATCCCTATTTGATTACTTTTTAGATACTTAGGATAAATTTCTGGTATATTTATTTGTAGATTTGTATTTTTAATGGAGAGTCATTTTAACCTCTTGCCTCTTATTATTCTGCCTCCCATCCTCACCAACCAAATAGCATGCATGTTTTAAAAAGTAAAAACAATTTTTACTAACTCCTTTGGGGTTTTCTCACCCTTTGGGTATTTTTATTTCTCTCATTGGCAAGCATGAGGTTTGGGGTTTCATACCTGCTTTCGTTTCTTTCAAACAGTGCAAACAAAACAGCATTTCCTGCTAAATACCAGTTTCATTTTTATATATCTTCCTGAGCAATTTCTAGACTAGAAAGGGATAATGGGGGAGTTGAATGCATTTGTCATGTTTGCTCTGTGGGCTCCACCAGGTGGCACTGTTGAATGGTTTAAATCCTCAGGGTCTTAATTTATTATTAATTAATTATTGGGAGTGGGGGTTGTTATGGGATAGGTAGTACTTCCGGCAGGGGCAGATGGGAGAAACTTTAAAATGTGAATGATTCAGGTATCCTCATTCACGAATAGGGTTCAACTGAAAGATAAACTGATATAAAGGAGATCTTTTTACCAATGGAACTCCCTGCTGCAGGATTTATATTATATTAAGAGCCTTAAATGATAACATGAGCCGCCCTTTTACACCTCCAGTCCTCAAATCTGCCCGTCCCAGAGAATGAATTGCAACGATCCCAAGTGGACCCATTACATCTGAAAATTGTCTTCTCTCTTTGTTGCCTTCCAATGGGGCTTTTGATCCTGAGGACTAGGAACTTGAAAAGCAGGTGTTCTTTTTTTTTTTAAAAAAAATGAGATTTTTCAGGGTATCAAAATGGGTGGTGTGCCTGATGGGCAAAACGAAAAAAAATGCATTATAGTATTGTGGTAAAAAAAAAAAAAATTAACGTTTGTAAATTGGCCAAAAATGACACTTCTGTTCTGGTTGCTGGCGGATTTCCCCTTGACTGTTTTAAACTTTCCCAGCGCTGAGATACATTTCTTCTCCCGGAGAAACTTTGCGGTCATCTTAAAATGTGTGGGGGTAAAAAGAGAAGCTATTTATGGGTGGTTTTGCCCCCCCCTCTTTTCCTATTCCCATCCTGCAACCTTTGGGGCACAAGGGAAAGGTTTTTTTGGTGGACCGGAGAGAGTATGGTGTTGCCTGCAGCCTGCATCCCACGGACGGGGCTTTGCTTGCTTGTGCAGACTGGTTTCTGGCATGCCACGCCCTCCTCGTGCCAGTCCATGGAGCAGGTGTTGGCATATCCCAGCTACCTGAGAGACCTGGCTCGAATTCTCCCCTAAAGTCTTCAGTCGTTAGTAATAAGCAGTTGTTAAATGGTGGCTCAGGGGCTAAGACGCTGAGCTTGTCGATCAGAAAGGTCAGCCGTTCAGCCGTTCGAATCCCCAGCGCCTCGTCATGGAGTGAGCTCCCGTTACGGGTCCCCAGCTTCTGCCAACCTAGCAGTTCGAAAGCGCGTAAAAAAAAATGCAAGTAGAAAAATAGGGACCCCTTTGGTGGGAAGGGAACACCGTTCCGTGTGCCTTCGGCATTCAGTCCTGCCGGCCACATGACCACGGAGACGTCTTCGGACAGCGCTGGCTCTTCTTCGGCTTTGCAACGGAGATGAGCACCGCCCCCTAGAGCTGGGAACGGCTAGCACAAATGATGTGTGAGGGGAACCTTTAAAGTTGTGCTATCTCAAGAGAGCTTCATCATATTAGAAACCTCTTCCTGTGAGTATTTCTGGGCACAAACAGTGCCTCGGGCTTTTTGTAGACCCCAAAAGTGCGTGCCGCAGCTGGTACAGAAAAAAAAAAATCTTGTTAACCTCTTGAAAGAGACATGCTTCCTGTTTGTCTTGTGGATGCTCAAAAGGTGGCCTTTTAAAGACCTGTTATTTGTTGTTTGCCAGTGCCCATTCATTGCCTGGAGAGGCTCCAAACGGAAATTGAGTGTTCGGTCTGTTCATCTTTTTTTTTTTAAATAAAAAATTCCTAATTGGTGGTCATTATTATAGTCTCAATGCTTGTGCCAATTTTCCACCTTGTGCAAAAAACAACAACCACCACCAACCACCAGAGATCTGTGGCGATAAATTAAATCCGAATTGTGGCAAGGAAGAATGTTTGCCGTCCTCTCGATAAATTCCCCGTTTGAAGGAGGGGATGGTATGCTGGGGATATGATGGCTTGTCTATTTTTATCCGCCCAACGGTGCCTTGTGGCCAGGATTAAAAAGTCTGTGCAAAATCTTTGGAGATCCACGGAATGAGCAAGTCCATCAAAACGGCTCCTTGAAAGAGGAAATTCAAAGAGCTGGATTCAGTGACACAAAAAAACGCGTGCCGGTCAAATTGGATCCATTTCAATTACGATGGATTTTGGTTTTTGAAATAGGATTTGCCCTATTTTGCTTAATGCTCCCCATGTTTTTTTTTTAAAAAGTGGAAAAACTGCTGGTTTTCTGAGCTTCCTAGAAAATATCACCGCCTCCCAGTGAATTTCATTTCATCCTCCCCGAAGGCATCTGTGCTTATCTTTGCAATTTAATCTTAGAGATCTGGCTTTATTTATTTTGCCATTCCTGAGGACTACAAACTTATTTATGTTTAGCAATTCTGGGAAAATTGCAACATACCGGTAAGCCTTGTTTGGGAGGCCTGCTGGTAGAATTGCCCTGAAGTTCTTCCTTCTCCCGTGTTTTTCCCCCCAAATGTCTTTGCATCTTGCGTGTTAGAAGGTGTGCATATTATAAAATCAGCCTCTGATTGGATAAGTAAGCGGATTGCTTTCTGTGGCATAGAAAGCAGTTTTGGAAAAGGGTAAAACCTAATTAACAAGGTCAGAGGGTTCGAAGAAAAAAAAAACTTGGTTGATTCAGGTTCCCTTGATTTTTTTTTTCAGGAGGTTGGACATAAATAGTACTTAGGAAGAGAACCCTGTTGGTAGCTAGTGGCAAACATCACTTTCCAAGTTGCCAATTTTATTAAAAGGCTGGATGGCTGAAGAATTTAAATTAGGATGAAGTGCTGGGGGGACCCAGGAGAAAACAGCTTGGTTGGGAAACCGAAGCAGATGGACTGCAAAACGGATTCCAAATCCCTTATTGATGATTGGTTATCATGAGTTTAAAAAAAAACCCATTGTGTTTGTTGAGATAATAAATTCACTGCGGCTGATCTGAGGGTTTAAAAAAAGAAGCTACTGTAAAAGAAAAGCAGAACTCTAATAAGGTATCAGTTTCAGAAACCTTATTTCTGAAAAAAGAAACCTCAGAAAATCTATTTTTCTTCTGTCCTTTCTTAATTTTTCTTTTCTTTTTTCCTTCTGTTTTCTTTCTCTTCCTTCCCTTTCTTTCTTTCCTTCCTTTCTTGTTTTTCTTCCTTTTTTCTTTTTTTCTTCTTCCTTCCTCTTCTTCCTTTAGTTTTTCTTTTTTCTTTTTCCTTTCTTTTTTCTTCCTCTTTCCTTTCTTTAGTTTTTCTTTTTTCTTTTGTTTTCTTCCTTTCTTGATTTTTCTTGTTTCTTTCTTCTTTTAATTTTTCTGCTTTCCTTGTGTTTTCTTTCTCTTCTTCCTTCCTTTTCTTTCTTTCCTTTGTTTTTTTCCTTTTTTTCTTCCTTCCTTCTTCTTTTCTTTCTTTAGTTTTTCTTTTTTCTTTCTTCCTCTTTTCTTTTAGTTTCCCTTCCTTCCTCTTTTCTTTCTTTAGTTTTTCTTTCTTTCTTTTTTTCTTTCTTTTGTTCTCTCTCTCTCTCTCTCTCTCTCTCTTTCACCTGGTGAAGTTGACACTCCGCTCGATCGGCCAATACCGAACGAAAGCCAGACGCGGCGGGGCTGGTTCCTGTAACAAACCAGAAGAGCGAAAGAGAAAGCAGCGTCCAACTCGGGAGGATTCAATGTTGTTACGCTCAGGAAGCGCAAACTCCCGCGCCCTTTCAAGCCCTCCAGCAGCGAAGCGAAGCGCTCCCAGCGCGGAGCTGGGTTAAAAAAAAAAGAAAGCAAAAAGAAAACGGAGCCTCCGCAGGCGAAAGCGGGAGCTCGGGAAAAAAGGATCCTTCTCTTGTATAAAGCAAACCTACAAACGCGATCCTGGGCGATCGGGATCCGCAAAGGGGGGAACCCGCTTCAAAGCGCGCCGGTGGTTAAGCGGACCTCTCCAAACGACCGAGGCGCATGTGGAGAAGGGGAGCTACCCAAAGGCGCGTTAAAAGGAGCCCCCTCTCCCCAGCTCGGTCGCTCGCTCGTTCTCTCTCTCTCTCTGCTCGCGCTTGGAAGTGGATCGACCGATCGATGGATCGGTGAAGGGAGCCGGAGCACGCAGGGTAAGAAAAGAGGCCGATTGCAAGGGATGGAGAGCCGTTGAGGCGGAGGGAAAACGCGCTTGAAAAGGGAGGGGATCTGCTCCAAGGGGTGTGTGTGTGTGTGTGTGTGTGTGTGTGTGTGTGTGTGTGTGTGTGTGAGTGAGTGGGTGGAAGGTTGGAGGGAGGTGGTGGAAATCAGCCCGATCCCCACCCCACCACCGTCTGGGAAAGGATCCCTGGGACTGACCAGCGACGTTTCTGGCCGCCTCGGGCTCTTTGGCCACGCTCCCTTGCGAGGCAGCCGCCGAAGAAGAGGTGGGGCTGGGGGTGGGGGGGTGCGTCCCACCCTTCCAGCCGGCCCGGGGTTAAGCAGGCTCGGGAGAGGCCGGGATGCAGCAGCAGCAGCAACAGCCGCCGCCGCCGCACGGAGGTGGGTGGCTTCTCCCGGATCCGGCGTCTTTGGAGACCCGGGGGTCCTTTTTTTGCGCTTCTTTCCCCGGGGCGGATCCCCCTCCCTCCCCTCCTTTGGGGGGGGAATTGGGTTTGGGGGGAGGGCGAGAGGAAAGGGGGAGGGAGGGTTGAGCTTTGCAAGGGTGGGGTGGGGCAGCAAGCCTCTGAGCACGTGCAGAGTAGCTTTCCGCAGGCGGCGTCTCCCCCCTTAGGTGGTCCTTTGTTCGAGCCTTAGGATGCCCAAGGGATCGGGCGCATCTGGGGGGGGCGAAAGGGGGGGAGGGTTTGCGTCTGCAAATATTTGCCTTGGGAAGGGGGGGTCGCTTTTACACCCCGCTTTGCGTCCGATTCGGAGCCGCGTTTCTTTATTTTTTTAATTATTTTTTTCTAAAGCAGAAATATTACATGCTTGACATAGTGAGATCAGCCTTTCCCAGAAATAAACCATCATCTGATTGAGTTTCTTCCCCCTTCTCTTTGAAGCTAAACCTAGTTATGCCCAAGATTTAAAAGGCTGGGAAACTGGGCGTTTCTTTCTTTCTTTCTTGAAATCCAAAAGGGGGATAAAGCTTTGCAAGACGCTAGACCTCAAGAAAGGCTTTGGGAGAAATTGCAGTTAATGAAAATTGTGATTAATGAACAAGGGGTCTAATTTTTCTCTACATCATTTTGTGAATTGTGTCTTTAACGCATCACTTGTTCCTGCCCTTCTGAAGTTTATTTCTGGGCTAAAACAATCTCTTTTTGCAAACTTCTGGCAATATTTTACCACTTGTTGAGAAAAAAGAAATCATCTGGATTTTAAAAACAAACAAAACAAAAACTGCAAGGGAATCTAGAGAGGTTTTTTTAAAAAAATCAGTGTTTTTCTTTCCTTTTTTTTTTAAAAAAAGCAAAGGGTTGCCTTTTAAAGGCCTTTGTGTTTGTGAGTCCTTTGTAAATAATCTTATCCTATTACGTATTTAGCTTGAAAGGTTTCCCGGGCCCATCACCTTCCTTCTCAGAAGGGATAATAAATAATTTACTCCTCTCCTTAGTGGAATCGGATAGACTTTCCCATAATTTAGTCCCTTAAGTTGATACGTGTGTGTATATATGTTGCCTCTTAACGATGCAAAGAAAAAGATTTTTTTTAAAAAAAATAATTCCCAGATTTTGGCAGGCAAGGCTGCAAGAGAATTTGTGCCTTCCAAGAACTTCAAGTAATCCTTGACTTGCCACCGCAAATGGAGCCCGAAATTTCCGCTGTTAAGTGAGACGCTTATTAAGTGAGTTTCAAACTTGCCATTTTATGAACTTTCTCGCCACCGTTGTTAAGTGAGTCAGTGCAGCTGATGAGTTGGTAATCCGATTGTTAAGTGAAGCTGGTTTCCTTCCCCCCCACCCCCGCCCCTTGTCAAAAGGTTGCCAAAGATCCTTGGGATCCAGCAATGGTCGTAAGTCTGAACCGGTGGCCAGTTTTGATCACCCGACCAACGGGGGGATGTTACAAAGATCGTAAACTCTGAAAACAGTCACTAAATGAACTGTGTTGTAAATCGAGGACTAACTGTGCATCACCTAATCCAAGGGTCTTCAAACTTGGTAAGTTTAAGACTTGTGGACTTCAACTCCCAGGATTCCTGAGCTACCATGGACTGGAGGAGGAATTCTGGGAATTGAAGTCCACAAGTCTTAAAGCTGTCAAGTTTGAAGACCTCTAACCTAAACTGACCAGTAGTTCTTTGCAAGGGTGGCCGAGGGCCAAAGAATTACAGAGAATCGTTTTTGGTTGCCTTGGTTGAGAAATCTTGAAAATTACCTCATTCTCTGCTGATGGGTAATTTTATAAAGGCAGTGGACAATGTGGGAGAAAACTCTAATTGAGATGGTCGCGATGCAATTCACATTTCAAATATTCTACTTGAGAATAGAATGGAATTCTTTATTGGCCCAGTGTAGTTGGACACCCAAGGAATTTGTCTTTGGTGCAAATGCTCTCAGTGTACATAGAATAGAATTAGAATTAGAATTAGAATTAGAATAGAATAGAATTCTTTATTGGCCAAGTGTGATTGGACACACAAGGAATTTGTCTCGGTGCAAATGCTCTCAGTGTACATAAAAGAAAAGAGACATTCATCAAGAATCATAAGGTACAACACTACTTCATTAAAATTTGTGGTATATGATACTATTAAGTTCGCCCTCCCTAAATTTTTGCCCTTGGCTGGAGCATTTCCAGAGTTCCCAGTTAATTGAACCTGAACTTGTAATCTATACGTGCAATTTGCCATGGTTTTGTTTAGTGACCATTCAAAGTTAACGACGGCGCTGAAAAATGTGACTTACGGCTGTTTTTTTTCAGCATCACGACCTTGGCGTCATCCCCATAATCGTGGGAACAAAATTCAGGTGCTTGGCAACTTCATACTTATGACTGTTGCAGTGTCTCGGGGTTACGTGGTCCACTTTTGTAACCTTCTGACCAGCAATGTTTCCTGCCTAGGCAGGGGGTTGGACTAGAAGACCTCCAAGGTCCCTTCCAACTCTGTTCTTCTATTCTATTCTATTATCAATGGGGAAGCCAGATTCACTTTAACAACCAGGTTAGTAACTTATCCACTGCAGTGATTCACTCAACAATTGGAGCAAGAAAGGCCTTAAAATGGGGAAAATCTCACTTAACAAATGTCTCACTTAACATCAGAAGTGTTGGGCTCAATTGGGGTCATAAGTTGAGAACTACCTGCTTTTATATAGAAGTGTTCAAGTTCAGAGTTTGGTTGCAAACTGCATCACGTTTGACCCTAATAGAACCAAATCTGTTCCTCACTTTTTTTTTAATTAGGTGGTCGGTAGAAAGCAAGAATGGCTCTATTACCTTAAGGTCTAGAAACTTGATTTATTTAAATTAGACTTTTTATACTTTGCATCCTCCCCAAACACACACACCCCCCGCCCTTTCCCCTGTCAATTTGGTTATTAGTCGATTTCTGGAAAACCCCAAGTGAGCTCGCTAAGATGCTGCTAGGCTTGTGTACTTATGAGGCAGGTCAAAGTCATTTCAAAATGCCTCATCATAACATCTATATAGATAAAAGCAAAATACCACTCGGGCATCATCACAAAATCTCCAGAACTATCAAGCCTACAAACTTGAAATTCGGCACGTATCTTCCTCTTGGCTTCTCAGTGCTCATTAAGAAAGGATTTTTTTTTCCAAATGACCCACAGAACCATTAATATTTCCTATATTATTATTATTCACAACACGCTCTGATGCTAAGGAGTTCCACTCCCCCTCCCCGCCTGAAAAGAAATATCTTCCAAATGCAAAACACAACCAGAGGAGAGGACTTTCAGTTTCACAGCACCAAGCAGTTTTAGTACAGAACAGTTGAGCTAAGCCACGCCCAGGCTCCTTGCTGTCTACTTGCTCACATAGCAAATACTGCTTCAGTTTCCAAACAGCCCTCAACACTCTCCCACACTGACAGGACGCTAGCCAGATGAATGTCGATGGATGCTGGTAGGCAGAGGCACATTCCCCCCCACCCCCCTTATTCTCCTCCCAAAAAACTAAGCCCGACCGCATAGTTTCGTAGCAAAGCATGGGTATCGAGCTAGTATTGCATAAAACAGCGCCGCCAGATTTGAAAACGTTCAGCGGGGAAATGTGTCAGCTGGAAAGACAGCGGCGCAATGAATGAGATGCAAAGGACTTGCAAATGAATTGGGAAGGAATCCATAATTCAGAAAGGATTGCGCAGCTTGAAAGGGCAGGATTTAGAAGATTTTGAAAGATCTGCTTTGCACACCGGGGATCACATTGCAGGAGGGTGGTGAAGTCATTTTCAACTGTGGGGTAGTTGAAAAAAGAAAGGAAAAAGCTGAGACGCACATTTTATAAACAAATGAATCATCTCTCAGGAATCTCCTTTCAAGTGTCCAGGACATCTGTTTTTCAAGCCCTTTTTATCTTCGGCCTTGGGTCCATCTCCCTTTCTGCTTTTGGGGGGCAGCTACCTTCTATCTATCTATCTATCTATCTATCTATCTATCTATCTATCTATCTATCTATCTATCTATCTAACTATCTATCTATCTATCTATCATCTATCTACCTTTCAATTTTCTCTCTCTCTATCATCTCTCTCTCCTTACTTATCTATCTCTCTCTCCCTCCCTATCTATATCTCTCTCATCTCTATATCTATCTATCCATCCATCCATCCGTCAGTCCATCTATTTATCTGTCATCTCTACAAACCTACCCACCCACCTACCTACCTATCCATCTTCTCTCTCTCTCTCTCTCTCTCTATCGATCCATCTATCACCTCTCTCTCTCTATCTATCCATCTTTTCTCTCTCCCCATCTCTCTCTCATCTATCTATCTCTCTCTCTCTCTCTCTCTCTATCTATCTATCTATCCATCCATCTATCATCTCTCTCTACTTATCTATCTATCCATCTTCTCTCTCTCCCCTATCTTTCTCTCATCTATCTATCTATCGATCATCTATCTCTATCATCTCTACCTAATCTATCTATCTATCTATATACCTGCCTACCTACCTACCATCAAATGAGGACCCAAATAGTTTGGGGCCATATGCTGACTCTGTAAACCGCTTAAAGAGGGGTTATAAAGCACCGTGAAGCGGTATGTCGCAGTGCTTCACAGCCCCTCTTTAAGGACTATTCCTCTCTTTTTCTCAAACACAAAACAGCGCAAACTTGAGCTTGGTCTGAGAGACTGACCAGATGTAACCCTCAGAAATTCAGAACACGTGAACGATCCAGGTGGCCCACTTGCAAGAGATCATTTAGGGACCGCTTGGCATTACGACGGCGCTGGGGGGGAAAAAAACGGTGTGTTTCCGTGATCGCATGCTTGGGAATTCAGAGGTTTGGCCACTCTCCTGGGTGAAAAGGAGAGAATTTGCAGGGATGAAAATGTCGGAATTCCGTTTCGTTGCAGGTTGGCATTGAGAAATGCCAGGGATGCCCCCAGGAATGTACTGCCCGTCCGAATTTTGGTCCAAAGAAAGCAACTACACCATCCATGTGGACTTCCTCCTACCCACCGGGATTTACCTGCCCCTGCCCGTTTCCTGCCATGCCAGCCTGGCTGCCATCAAAAAGGTACGGTCTTTGTGACGGGAGTTTCGCCCAGCTATAGAGTCCCCAACTTACAACGATTCCATTAGTGGCCATTCAAAGTTACAGCGGCACTGGGGGAAAAGGGCACAGACGACTGATTTTCACGCTTACGACTGTTGCAGCTCCCCCTCCCCTGTGGTCACATGATCAAAATCCGGAGGCTTGGCAACTGGTTCCTACTTATGAGGGTTGCAATGTGCCAGGGTCACTGGATCCCCTTTTGTGACCTTCTGACCAGCTCAATTGTGGTCGTAAGTCAAGGACTACCTCTGTCATGCCCCCTGTCGGAACCTGATTCAGAGAGGGAGGCTGAGCAGCTGACAGGGAGTGGGAGTATGGGCTCTGTTGGCTGTGGAAAAAACTGGGGAAGGGCAAAGTCCAGCTGGGTAGAGCAGGGGAGGGGGAGAGCAAGAGAGGGAGAATTCGGAGGCCTACCCCCTCTTCATCCTAGGGCACGCAGGGAGGAACGGAGAAGGGAGCAACGTGGGTTGCATGGCTTACTGGGAAGGAAAGGGCCCTGATTCCCTTCATTAGCTGCAGCTGGGAACACTGTTTAAAAAGGGAGTTTGCGCACAGCAACTTGTTGGGAGCAAATCGTGAGCTATCTTTTATTGTCGAGGCTTATTGGGGTCCTGGTGTCATCCCAACTCTGTGTGTTTTGCTGAATGTATGGTTGGTAGGTAGATAGACATAGATGATAGGTAGGTAGGTAGATACCGGTAGTAAGTAGGTAGGTAGGTGGGTGGATGGATGGATGGTCGGTAGGTAGGTAGGTAAGACATAGATGATGGATGGTAGGTAGGTAGGTGGATATACATATATGTTAGGTAGGTAGGTAGGTAGATAGACAGAGCAAGCTGTAGTGGCACAACGGTTAAGATGCGGTATTGCAGGCTGAGTCTGCCCCCAGCCAAGAGTTCAATCCTGATCAGCTCAAGGTTGACTCAACCTTCCATTGGTTGGCAAAATGAGGACCCTCCGTCAACCGCTTCGAGAGAGGGCTGTCAAGCACTGTGAAGTGGTACATAAGCCTAAGGCTATTGCTGTCTTCCTTCCAGGTGGTCTGGCACCAGGCCCAATATGAGCCCTTCTTCCAGATGCTCAGCGCCCCGGATTCCTACGTCTTCACCTGCATCAACCAAGCCGCAGAGTTGCAGGAACTGGAGGACGAGCAAAGACGCCTCTGTGATGTCCAGCCTTTCCTCCCGGTCTTGCGGCTGGTGGCCCGCGAGGGGGACCGGGCGAAGAAATTGCTCAATTCCCAGATTAGCCTCCTGATCGGCAAAGGTTGGTGGAAGGCATCTGGGCGAGGGGGCAAATGGCCTGCACTGCAGGGCTGTTGGAGGGAATAAAAGTATTGCTTTCCGTTCCTCAGGAAGTGCCCTTGGCAGAGGATGACTGGTGCCTTGCTAAGTTTTTAATTCTTTGATTTGATTGAAAACTTACATATATAAAATAGCCCACCTGCTCTTTTTCAATGATGTATTTTTAGTTCTTATTTTGATTTATTAATGTGTCGTCAAAGCACCGATAGAAAGAGAATATAGTGGTAGCTCAGAGTTGAACTATGGGGTTCCTGGTGCTCTCTGAGCTTAGGTTTTTTTCTTGCAGACGTTTCATTACCCAACTAGGTAACATCATCAGTACAAAGCCATTTCTTTCTAGCGCTGATGATGTTTCCTAGCTGGGTAATGAAACGTCTGCAAGAAAAAAAACCTAAGCTCAGAGAGCACCAGGGACCCCACAGTATAATCAAAGTAATTAGGAGAAATCAGACAGTATGACTGACAATTAGAGCCCATAATGATCAATCATGAAAGCGGCTGAAAAACCGAAAATCTCAGGGCATCTTAACAAAAACTTTCCTGCCAACTGAAATGCACCCAGGCAGCAGAAGTGAGATTTCCTTGCAGCTTTCGATCAAAGGTTTGGCCTATTTCCCTAAGGTGCGTAGTCAAATCCTATCTCGGTGCATGACTTCTGGCCCAGGGAATCCTCCATGCTTTCACGAGGACTAGAAACTTAGGGCTTGTGAAGGGATGCAACAGGCTTACCTTGTCGAGGGAGGAGATCTGACGCAGTAGGTAGACGGGCCAACTTTCTCCCTGCCATTTTTTAGAAAGTCCCCCTCTTCTTCCTCGTCTAGGTTTGCACGAGTTTGACTCCTTGGCCGATCCTGAGGTGAACGACTTCCGGGTTCAAATGCAGGATTACTGCGAGCAGAAGGCGGCTCAGCGCCAGCAGCTCAGCTGGAAGGACTGGATGGAGTACAGTTTCCCAGTTCAACTGGAGCCCGCCCTGAGTGGGCTCGGGAGGAGGCCATCTTTGCCCATGCCTGGAAAGACCATTTTTGTCAACGTCAAATTTCAATCCGGAGGGGTAAATAATCTGCACGCTTCCTGAATCTCTGTAGAGAAAGAGAGAATGGAGATGTTGTAGTGTGTGGAAAAGAGCAAAGACTCTGTGTGTGTGTGTCTGTGTCCTAGATAATGGGTTTTTCCAAAGCGAAAAACTGGCAATGCTCTTGCTAATGTGTAAATCTCAAATTCTTTCTTTCTTTCTTTCTTTCTTTCTTTCTTTTTCTTTCTTTCCTTTCTCCCTTCCTTCCTTCCTTCCTTCCTTTCTTTTTTCCTCCTTTTTGCTTTTCTTTCCTTTCCTTTTTCTTTCTTTTCCTTTTCCTCTCTTCTCCCTCCCTTTCTTTTTTCTTCCTTCCTTCTTCCTCCCTCCCCCTTTTTCCTTCGTTCATTCCTTCCTCTCCTTCCTTTTCCTTCCTTCCTTCCTTGCTTCCTTCCTTCCTTGCTTCCTTCCTTCCTTCCTTCCTTCCTTCCTTCCTTCCTTCCTCCCTCCCTCCCTCCCTCCCTCCCTCTTCCCTTCCCTTCATATTTCTTAACCTCCCATCTTCCTCAGATCTTGGCTTGTTTGCAAAGACCTGGTAGGTGGAAACACGTGGGCTGAACCAGTGCAAAATACAGGTGGTCTTCAACTTACAATCACAATTGGGCCCAACATTTATTTATTTGGATCGCACGGCTGTGGGAAATGCTACAACGGTCGTTACGTGTCCCAAACAGCCATTAAACTCTCTTTCCCCTTGCTGTTATAACTTCGAACGGCCGCTATACAAATGGTTGTAAGTCGAGACTACCCGTGAGGAAGCAGTGGAGATGGACTAAGAAAGTTAACCTTCTGCCTTCATATTTTTTTCCTGGATTGGCAGGAGAGCTTCACTTTCCAGATTTCCCTGAAGGAATTCCCCATCACTCTGATGAGCTACGCCGTCAAGAAGCAAGCCACCATTTTCCGCCACCAAAGAGTGAGCCCCGCGGACGAGTACACCTTGCAGGTGAACGGGAAGTACGAATACATCTATGGGGAGTATCCCCTTTATCAGTTCCAGGTATGTCTTTTCCACCCATTGCTAAGCGAACACAGCCACGTGAGGCAGGGTGATATAATAGTACGGGGGTGGGGGGGGGAAAAGGTTCGGCCATTTTAAGACAGGCGGACTACAACCCCCAGAATTCCCCAGGCAGCAAATCAAAAGCAAAGCTGGCTGGAAGATTCTGGGAGTTGAAGTCCGCCCGTCTTAAAATGGCCGACCCCCCCCCCCACTGTATTATCATATCAACCTGCCTCCAATTCGCTTAAAAGTGACCCAAATTTGAGAAACACATGTCTATTTATATGCTGCCTAGCTTCAGATGCAGCTTAGACTCGACCCCTTGCAGCCCCAAACTGGCATTCTAGTCCTCATGAATCCCTCGGGGACGAGGAAGCAACTAAAATGGCTACCTCGACCCTTCTCGCCTTTGGAAGTCACGCCTCAGTCCCTTTTTTTTTTTTGCTATTTAAGGTGAATAGCGTGCCTATGTGCCCCCCCCTTTCCTTCATAGGTGCTAGAACCTTGAGTTCGGTTTTAAATTTGTCCAAATTTTTTAGAATTCCGTTCCAGGCTTGGGATTTGAGGCCTGCTTGATTTTATTCCCGGTCAAACCCCGATGAGCCTTTGAAGCTTTGATTGAGGCGTTAATGGCACCTGTTCTTTTCCCCTCAGTACATCCGCGAATGCCTCCACCGGCGTTTCGTCCCCCACCTCATTATGGTCCACAGATCCTCTCTTCTGACTTTGCGGGAGGAACAGAGCAACGGGCTTGGGCACCCCCCCAAAACAGCCCTCAAATTGTCTCCGGGCCCTAAGCAGAAGGTAACCCCGTATAATGTTCCTTTTTTCACCAAAAAGAGATGATTTTTTTTCAAATTCAGAAGGAAAAAAAAAAAAAGAAGGATTATTGGGGGAGGGGGACATGACAGCAGTCTTCCAGTATCTCAGGGGCTGCCCCAAAAAAGAGGGAGTCAAGCTATTCTCCAAAGCTCCTGAACGCAGGACGAGAAGCAACGGATGGAAAACTAACCAAGGAAAGAAGCAACTAGAATGAAGGAGAAACTTCCTAACTGGGTGGACAATTAACCAGTGGAACGGCTTGCCACCAGAAGTTGTGGGCTCTATCACTGAAGGTTTTTAAGAAAAGACTGGATAGCCACCAGTCTGAAATGATGTAGGGTCTCCTGCTTGAGCAGGGGGTGGACTAGATGACCTCTAAAGTCCCTTCCAGCTCTATTCTTTTTTATTATTATTAGTTTTTAAATTTTTATTTAAGGTGCATACAATTCATCTTCCATTTAATGGTGTGTTGTCGGGTACAAATATCTTGTGCCATAACTATTAAAATGTATATCCATGGCTCGTTACTTTGGTATTAATTTTCTATTCTTATCCTACTAATATACATAATATCTCTAGTACTGTAACACTCCTCTTCTTAGCATGTTTAATTCCATAAACCTATTTTCTATATTTCGTTAATCTCTTCGCTATTTCTAGCGTTCATATTTTTTTCCTCTGGCCATCGCTAAAATAATTCCCATATTTTATAATATTCAGTTTGCTCCTTCTCTTTAATTGCAAAGGTTAATCTATTCATTTCTGCACATTCTAATATTTTCCTAATGCACACTTTTATTAGTAGGATTTTTTTTCGCTTTTTCCAATTTTGAGAAAGTGCAATTCTAGCTGCAATTAATACACGAACAATTGAATATTCTGATTGATTGAAATGTTTATTATTATTATTATTATTATTATTATTATTATTATTATTATTATTATTATTATTATTATTATTATTCTGCTTGGAAACGAAGCAGTTCCCTGGTAGGCTGGTACAGAGTCCTTTGGTTGGAATTATGGTGTCTGCCCTCCCCACATCGTCCTCAGTGCTTCTTTCTCCAATTCCCAATCTTTGTGCAAAGTGTCCTACCTCGTAGGGGTGTTGGGGAGATAGGAAGGATGATTGTAATTCAAAGCTGACTTTATAAGACAAATCTATCTTTGCAGGCGAAGTTTAAATAGCATACCAGGGGCTGGTTATAGATCTTTTTTGGGTGGGCCAAATGCCAAAATTAGCCATGAAATCCAACTCCGCCGTTTCTTTCTTCTCCTTGTTCCTCTGCTTAGCTGACCTGTGTATCTCTGTGGTCCCTGGATCAGCCGTATTATATCGAACTCCTGCACTGCAGCAAAGTGAACGCCGACGAAGGAATGAAAGTAAGTCACCTTAAACCAAATATTTGTTTTTTTTTCTCTCTCTCTCTCCTATTCTTTGCAGACTAGATGCTCTGTGGCTTTCTACCTTCCCACTCAGGATTTGTTTACGACTTGCATCGGTAACCAAACCTGCGATTGTCAAGCTCAAAATCATGCAACTGTTGTTTTTCCTTTTTCTTTCTGAAACTCTTTCATTCAATTCTATAATTTGGCGGTCGAAAACTTCTCATTACAGGAAGTCAGGATGGCAGTGTTGATTAGCCAGAAATGAACTTCTTAGAAACTGTTTTTGGTGTGCGTGTGTGTGTGTGTGTGTGTTTGAAAAAGTTTTCCTTCCTTTCCACTTATGCTAAAATGCAGCTTTTTGCACATAAATTAAAAAAAAAGGAGGAGGTTGAACGTCTCTTGACTTTATAGTTCTGGGGGGAATTTTTTTTTTTTTAATGGAGAAATTAGGGGGTAGAAGGGAATAAGGAACCACAAGGGTTGTTTTTTTTAATTGCTTCCTTTTTTTGCAGATCATACTTAAAATGTTATTTCCTTCCTGAATTTAGGGCAAATTTCCAAATAGCGTTGATCAGATTGGATTGAGGTTGCTTCTGGTTTACTGTTTTGAGCTCTCCTTGCAAACTGACCGGGGTTATTATAGGATATTTATTATATAATTATAAGATAAGATAAAGACATTAGCTGGAATAGCAAAGAGGACATTCAAACAAGTATTATATTGTCGTTTCTGATCTCTTAGAAAAGAACCATTAAGATAATCAGAGAGCCAGTTTGGTACAAGGCTAGAAAGCGGGAGGCCGTGAGTTCAAGTCCTGCCTTAGCCAGGAAAAGCCAGCTGGGTGGGCCAGTCACTCTCTCTCAGGCCAACCCACCTCACAGGGTTGTTGTTGGGGGGGCGGACTTGGCATGTCAGAAAGACCGCCAAAAGGGGAATCACACACTGCAACCGTTGTAAATACGAGTCAGTTTGCCAGTCAGCACCTCAATTTTGATCACGCGACTGCGGGGAACACTGCAAACAAAAAAAGGAAGAAGTAGCACTTTTTTTTCAGTGCCGTGGTTAAACTTTGAATGATCGCTCGATAAGCTGTTGTTAAATTGAGGGCTGTCTGTAACAGCTAGTGTGTTTGGACATCCTTCGCCTGGCCCACAGATTTGAGACTTCCTGGTTTCCATCCGCAGAGGGGGAGCTATTCATTTGGGGCTGAAAGAATACAATAAGAATAAGAATAAGAATAGAATAGAATAGAATAGAATAGAATAGAATAGAATAGAATAGAATAGAATAGAAATGGGAATGGAAATTGGGAATAGAAGAGAAGAGAAGAGAATTCTTTATTGGCAAAGTGATTGGACACACAAGGAATTTGTCTTTGGTACAAATGCTCTCAGTGTACATAAAAGAAAAGATACTTTCATCAAGAGTCAAGAATCATCAGGTACAACACTTAATGATAGTCACAGGGTATAATAAGCAATCGAATCATACCAGGAAACAGTCCATATAAATAGTAAGGATACAAGCGACAAAGTTACAGTCACAAGTGGGAGGGGATGGGTGATAAGTAGCGATGAGAAGGTTAATAGTAATAGTAGTGCAGACTTAGTAAATGGTTAGTGTTGAGGGAATTATTTGTTTAGCAGAGTGATGGCCTTTGGGGAAAATAATGTCCTTGTGTCTAGTTGTTCTGGTGTGCAGGGCTCTATAAGCGTCATTTTGAGGGAAGGAGTTGAAACAGTTTATGTCCGGGATGTGAGGGGTCTGTAGATATTTTCACAGCCCTCTTTTTGACTCGTGCAGGATACAGGACCTCCATAGAAGGCAGGTTGGTAGCCATTGCTATTTTCTGCATTCCTAGTTCCTCTCTGGAGTCTGTGTCTGTCCTGTTGGGTTGCAGAGCCAAACCAGACAGCTATAGAGGTGCAGGTGACAGACTCCATCATTCCTCCGTAGAACTGGATTGGCAGCTCCTTGGGCTGGATAAACCTTCTCCCTTCTCCCATTTATCTCCTTTTTTTCCAGCTGGTCGTGCAAGCCGGGCTCTACCACGGTCATGAAATGCTCTGCAAAATGATGACCAGCACCGAAGCCAATGTTTGCTCCGAGCCCACGTGGGATCAGACGTTAAAATTTGACATTCATGTCTGCGACTTGCCCCGCATGGCTCGGCTCTGCTTAGTCCTCTACTCGGTGGTGGAAAAAGCCAAAAAAGCCAGGTCCACCAAGAAGAAGTCCAAAAAAGCAGTAAGTCTCTTGGCCCTATTGTGGTGGCACCATTTTTTTGCCAGCAAAAAAAAAAACCAAAAACAAAACAGCCAAGAGGGTGAGAAATACAGCTTTGGGAAGTTTCCCTCCACGTTTGCAACACTCGTATCTTGCAACTTGAGGGTGGCGGTTTGAGAATCCTGCAAGGTAGAAATTTAGCGAGGGAAGGGAATGGTTGCACACAGGGGTGGACGGGACAGGACGATGGCAGATTCAGGATTTAAAAATAACCCTCGTGCAAAACGAGTGTCAGCTTTGGATGCCACAAGATGTATAACATACGTTTAAACACAAGAAATAGGAACTAATAATTGGGGACAATAGGGCAGGGATGATAGGCACGATGATGCACTTATGCCCGCCCCTTACAGACCTCTTAGGAACGGGGTGAGGTCAATTGAGGTTAGTTTGAGGTTAAAGGAGTAGAGGCTTGAGCAGGTGACCACAGAATCAGGTAGTGAATTCCAGACATTGACCACTCTGTTGCTGAAATCATACTTCCTGCAATTGAGTTTGGAGTGGTTTACATTTAATTTATATCTGTTGTGCGCTCTTGTGTTGTTGTTGTTAAAGATGAAACATTCATTAACTGGTAAGACCAATAAATAAATTGGATGCTCCCACACTGCCATATTTTGAGCCTGGGAAAGTGGGAGGGGGGGAATTTCTTGGGAGTGTATGAAGTTAGACATAATAACATTCTTTTTCTAATTCAAGGTCATGTTAGTTGGCGCCTAAGTGAGAGGAAGTCTCAAGTTGGGGCAGAGGGTGATTGGGGCATGTGATGCGATGATGGGTGCAGGGGGGGGATTTGTAGCTTTGTTTACTTATTGCAAGGAAGCCAGGAACTTTTAAGATTCGGGATTTTCCAGATGTGCCAGTTTACTATCCAATTAAAAAAGGACTTTTGAGAAAGTGGAGTTATTGGTTGGAATGGAGGTTTTCTGGAACGCTGAGGAGGCTTTTCTCTCTCACGCACCCATGTGCAAAAGAATAAGGCCGAAGGGACCCAAACCAGAGTCTCCGTTACGTTGGGAGCTTTAAACGTTCATCTCACAAACCCTGAATTGGGGCGGGGGGGGGGAGAAAAAAGAGAATTGGCCCACATGGCTGCCTGCTTATTCTTCCAGAGGCCTCCTTTTCTTGGACATCTGTACAAAAAAAACCCAGCTGCTTTTCTGAGAAAGTCCCCGTTCCTTTCCAGATGTTAAAAAGAAGATTTCGTTTCAGCAACGGGGACGGGATGTGTTTCTCGGTTGTAGAAACACGAGAAAGTGCCAACAGACACAGGCTGTGCAGCTGCCAAAGGCAACGGGGAGAGAGGGAAGGGGGGGGAACGAAAGGCGTTGGGCCTTCCTAGAATCGGGCCAATGATGGTCATATTTCGGAATCCTTTGCTGAGTCACTCAGCCCTCTGTTTTCCCCATTTCCCCCAAATTTGCCGAGTCATCTGCTTTTTGGAGTCCATCCACCGAATTACTCACCGCTCTCTGCTTAGTTGCCCGTTTTTTTTTTTTTGCTGCCCTGACTCACTGGCCAGTTCAAAGGAGAAAGAAAGAATTAGAATTAAAATGAATAGAGTAACATAGCAATAGCACTTAGAGCTGTAGAGGATAGAAATCAGAATAGAATAGAATGGAACGGAACAGAACAGAACACAGAGTTGGAAAGGATCTTTTTAAGGTCTGCCATGGCTTGTCTTTAGGACACCCTGTTCTTGGCAGTCCCATTATCACCATGCGTCCTATCATCCCTGCCATCCTCTTCCTTCCTCCCTTCTCTAGGACTGCCCGCTCGCTTGGGTGAATGTGATGCTCTTCGACTACCAAGACCAGCTGAAAGCCGGAGAGTGCGTCTTACCCATGTGGTCGGCCTTCCCAGGTGGGCTAAACCCTTCCTGCTTCTCTTTCTCCACGGAGAACGGGAAGGGCATCCGGTGGGATGAGTCCGCTCCTTTAATGTCGTCATTATTATTTAATTCTCATCAGGTTTCTGCTGAGCCAAAAGGTCTAGAAAAGACAAGAAGTGGGTTTTAAAGATAAGAAAAACAGAATCGCCAGATTTAAAGAGTTGGAAGGGAGCCAGGGCTGGGCTGTTGGGGGCTCGCCCGAGCCCCTAGCTAAGACTCTGTGGGGCTCGGAGAGGCCCCCCATAACCTCAGAAAGACAAGCAGCAAGGGAAAGCTCTTAATAGGCTTAACTGAATTTCTGGGCGTTCAGCCGAGAGCATTTCATACCTGGTAAAAGTATGGCAAGCTAGATAAACAATCCACTCGGCGCTTGTCAGGAAGAGCCATTGAGAAAATCAGATCACAGAGCCACTAGCTTCCGAGGGGATTAATTCCCAAATAATAAGAATCATGTAACTTACCAGAAACTCCACTTAAGACTCCAAAATCCCCCTCACAGCTGCTGCTAATAAGCCTGGTTTCACCCAGTCTTTTATTTTAAGTATTAAGTTAAATGCACAAAATAATAAATGACTTTTTGGTATATATCCTTTTTGTTTAGGAAATTAGGGCAAAGAAGCAACACCAAGTTGACCACACCCAGCCAGTCACATGACCACCCAGCCAGTCATTAGGGCAGAGAGCCCCTTGCTAAAAAATTTGAAGCCCACCCCTGGAAGGGACCTCAGAGGTCCTCTAGTCCAACCCGCTCTCAAGCAGGGAAACCCTACACCATTTTAGACAAGCGGTTTGTCTAATCTCATCTTCAAACTGGAGGTCTTCCATAACCCACCAGGGTAGACACCCTGCTGTGGGCGGGGTGTCTGTGTCGTTTGATCATGTAGTTTAGAAGAGTGCAGGACTGCTCTTGGATAGGGAGGCTCAACTTAGAGCTCAACTTTCAACCAGTTGCAGATAAGTGCAACTGCGAAGCGTGGACTCGGTCATCCTGGAATTTGCCGATATCGGATGCGGAGGCCCGGTTCACGCAGGACACGGGTGGGATAAATGCCCTGGCGATTGTGGTTTGTTCCAGCAGGCCGGGTTTACGGCAGCCCAGTAGTAAACCTTGCCAAGCGAGGCTCTGCGTTCTGACGGAGCCGATTGGCAGCCAGAGCCCTTTTGCCTTGCAGATGAGAAAGGAGAATTGCTGAACCCGACGGGCACCATCCAGACCAATCCCAATGCCGAGAGCGCCGCCACGCTTTTCATCCGCTTCCCCGGCATTTCGCTGTATCCGATCTACTACCCTTCCATGAGACAGGTGAGGCTTGTGTTGATGTGTTCCCTGCGGCTTGTTTTGGGTTGTTGTGAGTTGCGAAGTCGTGTCCAATCCATTGTGGGCTGTGCATGTGTTCTAGGCCACTGGAGCAAATGGCCCCCTTCACCGGGACGATTTGCCTTGGTTCTTTTGGTGTTCGTGGGTTGAGGTTGCCCCCAAAGGCAAGCAAAGAGGGCGGGGGGACACGCAGAATCAGATCGGGATCTTCTGGTTCCCAAACTTAACAAGATCCCAGTGTGGGGGTGGGGGTGGGTGGGGGTGAGGGGTGTTGTACTTTCCTTCCCAAAAGGGATCCACATCATCACGTCACGTTTTTCCATTCGAAATTCAAATGTATTCAGGTTGAATGGTGGAAAATCTGTTTGGGATTCTTTCTCTTTCTTTCTTTTTTGTTTTTCTTTCTTTCTCTTTCCTTCCTTCCTCCTTCCTTCCCTTCCCTCTTCCTTTTCCTCCTCTTCTTCTTCTTCCTCCTCCTCCTCTTCTTCTTCTCCTTCTTTTTCTTCCTCCTCCTCCTCTTCTTCTTCTCCTTCTTCTTCTTCCTCCTCCTCCTCCTCCCTTCCACTATCCTTCTCCCCCTCATCCCTTCCATCAGTCCTCCTCCTCCTCCTTCGTCTTCCTCCTCCTCCTCCTTTTCCTCCTCCTTCTTCCAACCTCTTTTTTTTAAAAAAAATTAGAAGATTTCTAGAAAATATCAGCTGAAAGAAAGTGGATCTCTTGGTCAGTTTTAATCCGGGAGCGACCGATTCCACGTGGCCTCCTTGTCAAGTCCCAGAGACGGGACTAGCGGTGTCTTTGAAGAACAATTTGATGGGTTTTCAAAGAAATTTGCCATAGGCTACTCAGTTGGGATTCAGCAAGAAAAATGCCAACAGGGAATGCCCCCCAAATGATGGGAAAACAAAGACAGGCTGATAAGTGAAGCCATCTTTCTTGGGAGAACAGTGTTCAACTACCACTTTTGTCTCTCTGTGTGTGTGTTTTATTGTTTCAGATCTTAGAAAAGGGGCAGAATGGCCACTGTGCTTGCGGTACGGGAGAGGATCCAGAAGAGGTCAGCAAGAAACAAACTTGGTTTTTTGTTTTGTTTTTTTAAAGTCTGGTGGATGTTTTGAGCTGTATCTGGGGTGCCATGCAGAAATTCTGCTTAAAATGGGAAGGAGGTGTGCAAGGAGGATGGAGTTAGTCCTCGGGGTAGAGCCATCCATTTAGTTTACTTTACTTTATGGTCATTGCACGTCGTACAACCGCTTTGCGGCTGCGTGATTTGCTTAACAACGGCGATTTCTCTAGCTGTCGTGGCAGAATAAAACGGTTGCAAAATCAGGCGCCACTCCTTTCTCAACAATGGCCTTGCTCAGCATTGAAAATTCTTGTCCCAGGTTGTGATTGTTAAATTAGAAAAAACGAATAACTAGAGCTGGAAGGGGGTAAGCAAAAGAGACATGCATGCCCTCTTTAGAAGCAAAGACTGGATCTTCAAAGACTTTTCCCCCCCTCTTTTATTTAAATCCAGTAACATGACGGAAAGAAAAGCAATTTAAAAATAAAAAATAGTTGTAGGAATAGACTTGCTGGCTAGGGAATTCTGGGAGTTGAAGCCCACCCATCTTCAAGGTTGAAAAACGCTTCTTTGCCATGGAAAAGATCTTTCCTACTCAACACGCCAGGCTTAATTTTATACCCCTTTCGTGATACTTTTATGTATTTCCTTTTCCTCTCCTGAACTAAACGACTGTAAACCTCACCGCTTTTGTCGTGCAGGCTTCCCCTTTTGGGCCCCATTTTAATTTCTTTTTTTCTTTTTAAATTTTATTTATTTATTTAGACAACAACCATTAACAAATACAAACATAAAACATCAAATAAAACCATCTTTCCATTACATGCAGTATCAACACAGTATCAACAGTCTCTCTCTTCTGGTTAGGATTAAACTACATGTAAAAATCAGCTATGCATATTATATTTATTGTTATTATCTCCTTATTAGACTATAATTATAAATTCACATCATCCTTTTTGAGCAAAACTTAACTTTTACAAAATCTAATTTATATTATCATACATTCCATTATAATCATTACATTCAATAATAACATATCATTACATTGTCTTCTCTTTACTATTATATTGTAGATTATAATGTATTTTATTTCCCTATTTTCTTATCTAGCCATTGATAAAATAAATCCCAGAGTTCATAATATTGTTTATCTTCTTGCTCTCTAATTTCTAATGTCAGTTTACTCATTTCTGCACATTCCATTATTGGGGGCCCCATTTTGCTATCCCTGAAGCAAGACAGAAAAGAAACAATTTCCCCCCCCATTTTCTTTTCCCCATAAGCCTGCAAAAAACCCACAAAGACAGATCTTCTCTCGTCCATCCGTCCCCTTTTCAAAAAGCCTTCCTATAAATATATTTCACTTGCTCCTTTTATAGTGGCATAATTGTCTTGCTCTTAACTGCCACCTTGTGATCCGTTTAGAAACAGCAGCTGAAGGAGATCCTGGAACGGAGATCCTGCATCGAACTGTATGAACACGAGAAAGATTTGGTGTGGAAGATGCGGTACCAGATCCGGGATCAATATCCGGGAGCATTGGCTAAACTGCTTATGGTAACCAAGTGGAATAAACACGAGGATGTCGCCCAGGTGAGAATTTTAGTTCAGATCCGCCGGGGATAAAATATTTAGCCGGGGATGACAAGTAATTAAATCCTAACTTCTAGAAACTTGTCTATAAACCTGCCCCAAATTCACCAAAATAGCCTGCCGTGTTTAGGAAAAAAAACCTGTTCTTTCCTGGATTGTTAATTGCCGTTAACTCAAATCAAGTTTATTACGGTCAAAGAGCAGAACGAATAAAAACACTCGATGTGCCTATCCAGTTAAAAGGTTCTAGAATAAAATAATAAATAACAAGATAAAACCTATATTACAATCGCCATTTGGTATCCAGTCCATCAGTCACACGTGGCCTAACTATACTCTACTATCAATCCATAAACTCTGAGGCCCGTAGTCATTAAATACTAAAATGCAAAAAAATAAATAAAAATAGTAATGCAAAAGTGTCCCAAAGGTGCTTTTTTTTTTTGTTTTTGTTTCATTGAGCAACCTCAATTGGAGCCATACGTTGAGGACTACCTGTATATAGGCCAGGCTGTTAAATCAAACCTCCTTATTTAGGGGCAGTATACCAGGGCAGCGTTACCTTCAGTGCTCTTCCGATGGAAGGCAGGGACGACCGAAAGGTGGCCTGATCCAGAGCTGATCCTGTGCTTTTTTCTTGCAGATGATATTTTTGCTGCAGTCCTGGCCCGAGCTGCCTGTTCTCAACGCCTTGGAGCTTTTGGATTTCAATTTCCCTGACCCTCACGTGAGCCGCTTCACCGTCAACTCCCTGAAAAAGCTGACGTGAGTTAAAATTCATCTCTCTCAAAGAAGAGAAAGCAGAGGAAATACTGCCGCTCCGCCTGTAATACCATTTCGGGTTTTAATTTTAAAAAGGGGGACAAACTTCAACCCAGGGCGCTGTTTTTCAACCTCGGACGATTTTAAGATTGGGTGGGTGTCAGGATTCTGACACTTAACTCCATTTAAATCATGAGTCTCTAGCCAAACTCCAAAAGGATTTATTGGGAGTTAAAAGATGCGGCACTGCCTGGGTGTAGCCGACTCTGAGACACATCATTCATTGTTACCCATGACTCTGGCCAAGATGGGTTAGTTTAAACCTGGATCGTGGTTAGTTTAAACCTGGAAACCCAGAAAAAAAAAACAGGATAATTCCCTGGGGGGTTAAACATGGGTTGTCCGAATGGCTACGCAACTGAGGGAGCCATCGATTAACCCTCTGCTCTCCCCCCGCAGGGATGCCGAATTGTTCCAGTATCTCTTACAGCTGGTTCAGGTTTTGAAATACCAATCCTACTTAGACTGTGAATTAACCAAGTTCCTTTTGGGAAGGGCCTTATCCAACCGGAAGATCGGCCATTTCCTCTTCTGGCATCTCAGGTGAGAAAAGAGGTTTTGGGAGAAGCAAGGTGGGTTTACGGCCCGTTCTCTGGGGTTGGAAATTTTGAGGAAATGACGACGGACACGCCATCCATCCATCCATCCATCCATCCATCCATCCATCCATCCATCTATTTATTTCCCTCTCCCATCCATTCATCCATCCATCCATCCGCAGCTCTTTGCTTATATTCACTTCTCAGCAGCTGAGATTTGGAGATAGGCTGCCCTGGAACACGGAGGCTTAGTTAACTGAGAATAACTTTAACTATCTGGGTCATATGTGGGTATATACACCATTTTGCATGTATTTATTTTGTCATGTTTAGGCAGTGTAGATCGGAGGTGGTGACCCTTTGAGAGCTGTGTGCAACAGAATTTCATTTGAATATATGCTGATTAGACTTGGAATAACTTCATTGTCACTTTTATATACACTAATTTGTCAAGCCCCCGGGGAAATCAGGAATAGAATAAGCAGAGTTGGAAGGGACCTTGGAGGTTTTTTCTCACCTGCTTAGGCAGGAAACCCTACACCACTTCAGACAAAGGGTTATCCAACATCTTTTTAAAAACTTCCAGCATTTAGAGTATTTACAACTCTGGAGGCAAGTTGTTTCACTGATTAAATTGTTCTAACCGTCAGGAAATTTCTCCTTAATTCTAAGTTGTTTGATTAGTTTCCACCCTTTGCTTCTTATCCTCAGATTCAGGCAGTTCAAATGAGTATAAAACTTTATTGCAAGCTTAAGCTCCGTACACGAATCTGAACTACTAACGGTCAAGGGAAACGAGCGGGAGATAAGCAGAAATTCAATGAGCCACAGCTGCCCAGGGGTTGTAGCAATCTATTGTAACTCCCCCCGGGATTAAAGTTCTGTCTTTTTTTTTTTTCTTGCTTGGGTTCCACGTCTCCTTCGACGTTGAACGGTGGTTAGATCGGAAATGCACTTCCCTTCGCTTGCCTTAAGGTTTGGCCTGATTCTCGAGGCCTACTGCCGGGGAAACGCTGACCATATCAAAGCTCTAATGAAACAGGTAAGGAGGCTCCCTTGGGAAGGGAGAGTGGTCTTGGGCAGGGGTCTGCAAACCTGCGGCTCTGGAGCCACGTGCAGCTCTTTTGGCCCTCTGCTGCGGCTCCCTGTTGGCTGATCCCACCACTGGCCGGCCCCACCCCTCCCCATCGCTCCTCGCCTGGCCTGAGAAGGTAAGTGTTCTGACCCAGGCTTCATCAAATGTACTTAAAACACAAACTTACTTTAAAAGCAAAACCTATTTTATTGCAACGCTGGGAATTACTTGCATTCCCAGCCAAACTAATTATAAACAGTTCCCCAAGATAAGCACACACCTGTCAGTGCTGTGGAATGCTGCCAAAAACAGAAGTATCCAAATTAATTGTAACAGAAACCACCCAAAGTACCAGAAAAAACTGACCAGCATACACAGAGCTTCAAGGAGGACTCGGAATCTAATTGAACTGCTTTGGTTCCTATTCTATTCTATTCTATTCTATTCTATTCTATTCTATTCTATTCTATTCTATTCTATTCTAATTCTAATTCTAATTCTAATTCTAATTCTAATCTATTCACACTGACAGCATATGCACCAAGACAAATTCCTTGTGTGTCCAATCACACTTGGCCAATAAAGAATTCTATTCAATTCAGTTCAGTTCTATTTACACTGATCTAACTTCCATGTGATCTAACTTTCTGTCTCCCTCCGGATTCAACTCAAGTGGTATCTGAGAACTTGTGTGTCTGATCACATTTGCCCAATGAAGTATTCTATTGTTATGTCCAACCTGGAGAGGATTGTCTTCGCGAGCCCCCTGTGGGATCCAGTTGACCTAACTTTCTCTCTCTCTCTCTCTCTCTCCGGATTCAAGAGCGAAGCCCTCAACAAGCTGAAAGCCCTCAATGACCTCATCAAAGTCAGCGCTCAAAAAAACACCAAACCTCAAACCAAGGAGTTCATGCACACCTGTATGCGCCAAGAGACCTACCTAGAGGCCCTCTCCCATCTCCAGTCCCCTCTGGATCCCCGAATCTTCCTGGCAAGAGTCAGGTAAGAGCGCTGGAGAAAGGAGGTGGGGGATAGGATCTTGTGAGAAGGCCAGCCCAGTCTTGCTGGGTTAAATGATAGAATTAATGTTGGTCAAGGGTCATGAATTTTTTTAGCAACTGCTAAAAGTGCTAAAGTGCTGAGATGAAGTTGGGGTGAATGAGGAAAGAGGAAGAAACAGCAGCAACATTCATTCATTCATTCATTCATTCGTTCGTTCGTTCATTCATTCATTCGTTCATTCATTCGAATTTAGAGAACTACCACCTCATAATAGTGACTGATTTAACTCCGTGTTTCTCAACCTATGCAATTTTAAGAGGGGTGGACTTCAACACCCAGGATTCCCCAGCCAGCAAAGCTCCAGTGGCACCTGAGAACTTCTGCCCCAGAGACAAATCCAGTCACACTTGGCCAATCAAGTATTCCATTATTGTTTACAACCCCACTGGGGAATTCTGGGAGTTGGAAGTCCACCACCCCACTCAAAATGGCCAAGGTTGAGAAATGCTGATTTCACTTCAAAGTTAGCGTGTGTGTATGTGTGTGTTTAGGTCAGTTCTCCAGTTTAAGGAGTGGCAGGGATATTTCCGCCCCCTTTTAACAAGGGATTTGAGTTGTGTGTCACCCCCCGCTTCTCCACACATACACACACACGAGCACACACTTTTTTGTATGTGCCTCTTTTCAGTGTAGAGCTTTGCACCGTCATGGATTCCAAGATGAAACCGCTGTGGATCATGTTTAACAACGGCGAGGCGGGAGGACCCAACACTGGCTTAATATTCAAAAACGGGGACGGTAAGAGAGAGCAACAAACCCAGCTTTTGGTTAGCAAGAGACTGTGTACAAGGGGTCAGGGTAGATGGCCTCACACACGGTTTGGGGAGGTCACTTTCTACTTCCACTACAGTGAAGGTTTAAAAGGAAGCCTCTACCTCAGGGTGGGTTGTTCAGTGTTTTTCTTAAATTAAAAGAGGAGGTGGACCCATCTTCTTCCATAAAGACTTTGGCTCCAAGGAGAGAAAAAAACATTAAAAATATGGGTGAGACGATAAGGGCTGCAGGGGACTTTTAAGTAATGCCAAAGAATTCTGCCTCCAGAGGTCTTTGGCACGCTCTGAGCTTATTTTCCTGAGACGTTTCATTACCAAACTAGCTAACGTTATCAGATCCGTCTCCACGTTAGTGGCAGAGTTTTGCTTGGTTCTGCCTAACCAAAGCGCCCCCTTGTGGTCCAGCTGAAAAATCCAGGGTGATGGATGGACAGGATTTCATCCCTGTGATTTCTGGTTGGAGAAAGTTGAGGGTTGTAGGATAGAGAGAGAGGGAGGGAGAGAGAGAGAGACAGATAAGACACAGACAGACAGAGAGAGACAGAGAGACAGACACAGACAGCCAGAGACAAAAGGCCAAATCAACCATTCCCTATTTGGCAGATCTTCGCCAGGATATGTTGACGCTCCAAATGATCCAACTCATGGATATCTTATGGAAGCAAGAAGGTCTCGACTTGAGGTGAGTTGACTTTTGGGGGTAAGCTGCCCCACAGAACTTCATACTTCGCTTTCTGCGGCTGCAATGCAAGCCTGGAAGGGGGTCGATGAACGCTCTCCATCCTGTTTCTTCTATCGCAGGGGTGTCAAACTCAAGGTTCGCGGCCCGCTGGGCTGCCCAGGAAACAGCAAAGGATTGGCCCGCCGTGCCTCAGCCAGTGAAAACAGCTCAGGAGACCTATGCACGTCCCTCCCAGATTCCGTTTTTAGCCATGACGGTTTCCGTTTTCGCTGGCAGAGGGCGGCTGAAAACCGAGCTCAGGGGTCCATTTTCGCTGTCAGAGCATTCAGGCTACCACAGGTTCCCCCTGACATGAGTTGACATCAAGCTGGCCTGATGTGGCCCTCAATGAAATTGAATTGGACCCCCCTGTTCTACAGTCTTCTCTTCCATCCATTAATTCCCATAAGTTCCGATGAAGACTTCCCTTTCCCTCTCTTTGATCTTCATCTGATCCTTCTTCCAAGTGTCAACTAAAAAAATACTCCTTTGGTCTTTTGAATTGCCAGCAGGAAGGAAGTGGGGGGAAAGCAGTGCATTCTTTAAATGCTTCAGATAATCGCTTTGGCAGCCGAAGCTTCTGGCACGCAAGATTATTACTGGAGAGCATGATTGATGGCTCCTGGCTATGGATGTGTCTCATTGGAGAATATACATCCAGGGGATGGGGGCAAGACCAGGGTCAAGGGTGAAATGAATGATGTGCCAGAGTCGGCTGCAACCGGGAAACGCCAACATGTCAACTCCTAATAAATCGAATCTTTTTTACTCTGATAGATGCGGCTAGAGACTTATGATTTGAATGGGGGAGTCCTGACACCAAGCTTGCTCGCATGAGTTTGATCTTTATTTGGGCTTGGTGGAGGTGTCGGCACCCTCCCGACATCTCACGTTTCACCCCCACCAGGGCAGGATCTGATGATTCCTCTCTCTCTTCCTCTCTCCCCTCTGAAGGATGACCCCTTATGGCTGCCTTTCCACGGGAGACAAGATGGGGTTGATCGAAGTGGTGATGAATTCAGACACCATCGCCAACATTCAACTCAACAAGAGCAACATGGCGGCCACTGCCGCTTTCAACAAGGACGCCCTCCTGAATTGGCTGAAATCCAAAAATCCCGGGTATGGGCTGGGACTACAACTCCCAGTAATCTCCACTAGCATGGCCGACGCTGGGATGGGGACTCAGATCTTGAACAAAGAGGCTCAGAATAAAAAGGGGGTCCTAAACAAATCCAGGCTTGAAAAGACAATGAAGAGGAGACCGGATGGATAAAGGTTACTCAGAAATAAGGTCCTGTCCATTGGCCATTATCTACTCAACTAATTTAGCTGAAAGGAATAGAGGGGAAGATCTTCTGGTTTGAGAAGACACCTGGAAAGTGGACATGTTTTTGACTGGTTGGTACCCAGATCTTCAATAATTTGGCAAGATCTACTTAGAACTTGACAGCTTTAAGACTTGTGGACTTCGACTTCCAGAATTCCTGGGCTAACATGACTGGAGGAGTTCTGGGAGTTGAAGTCCACAAGTCTCAAAGCTGAAGACCCCTGCTTGAAGTAGATCTTCTCATGAAACTTCTGAGGCCTTCAGATACTTAACTAGATGAATTATCTTTCTTAAAAACCATAAGAATCAAGGACAGCGGAGCTTAAAATAAATTTAAGGGAGGAAGAGAACATCTTTTGAGGATAGGAATTTGATCTTGGCTTTCTTTGGCCATTGCTGCTTTGAAAGGGCACCACAGGGTGAGTTTCTAAGCTGCCTTGCAAGAGGCAAGTTGACTTTTTCCTTCATCAGCCTGTTCCTCCTCTCTCGTGTAGTGATGCTCTGGAGCAAGCTATTGAGGAATTCACGCTCTCATGTGCCGGATATTGTGTGGCTACGTATGTTTTGGGGATTGGGGACCGTCACAGCGACAACATCATGGTGCGAGAGAATGGACAGGTATTCTGGGATCATGATAGCTGACCCTTCCTTCTTAGTTCTCTTTTTATTCCGTAAGGACCTAGGTTAGATTGGTGGATATAGCAATAGCACTTTAAGACTTGTATACCGCTTCACGTATTGTTTTATAATCTAAAAAAATCCAACGAGCTGGTTAATGTTGTCCCAAGTTGTACAATTTACTCACATTTGCGATGTCCAGTATTGTAAATTGTCTTGTTTCTAAATTTATATACATAAAAGCGAAAGACTACTCACGCATCATCACAAAATCTCCAGAACCGTAAAGCCTACAAGCTTGAAATTCACCTATGTTCCTCTTGGCTTCTAGGGGCTCACTAAGAAAGTTTTTTTTGAAATGACCATCAGAGCATGTTCCTATATTATTAACACGCTCTGATGCTAAGGAGTTCTACTCCCCCTGCCCACCTGAAAAGAAATCTCTTCCAAGTGCAAAACACACCCCTTATTTTCCTCCCCCAAAACTAAGCCTGACCACCTAGTTTCGTAGCAAAGCAGTTATCCAGCTAGTATTACATAGATTTTTGATTGAGAAGTCTTTGATGTGCAGGCGGCTCCTTTTTGTTTTAAATAAAAGCACTGCTGGATTTGCAAGGTGAGAATATTAAAACCTTTTTTTTTCCTTCCCTTCCACCTCCCTCGGCAGTTGTTCCATATTGATTTCGGCCACTTCCTGGGGAACTTCAAGACCAAATTTGGGATCAACCGCGAGAGGGTCCCTTTCATTCTGACCTATGACTTCGTCCACGTGATCCAGCAGGGGAAAACCAGCAACAGCGAGAAGTTTGAAAGGTGAGTGTAGGGATGGAGGCTCTGAAACGGCTGGTCATATGGGAGACTTGGCATCCAAGGGTGAAACATCAGCAGCTATGCGCTTCTTTGTTTTCAACTTGCCCTTTTATCCACGTAGCATTATTACTCATCCTTCTTACGGTCTTCTTTACTCCTTTTTATTGATACGATGCTGACGATTCTTGTGGCTTTGCTTGTACACAGAGTGCTTTTTCCCCGGAGACCAATTTCTCGGGTGTAGAATCAGACTTACAAAGCCAAATACGGTTCAAGTCAAGTCAGCGTACAACTGGTGTTACCCCAAAGTGACCGTTTCTTTTCCCCTTCTTAAGATTCAGAGATTACTGTGAAAGGGCTTACATGATCCTTCGAGGCCATGGCCTACTCTTCTTGCACCTTTTCTCCCTGATGAAAGCTGCTGGCCTGCCAGAGTTGAGCTGCTCCAAAGACATCCAGTATCTCAAGGTGAGGAAGAAAAGGGTTGAGTGGGTTCACAGACAAAACCTCTTCCGGAGGACGCAGATTGTGGAGAGCAAGAGGCTGACTCTGTAAACTGCTTGAGGAGGGCTGCAAAGCCCTGTGAAGCGGTATTTAAGTCTAAGAAGGGCTATTCCTTCCTTCCTTCCTTCCTTCCTTCCTTCCTTCCTTCCTTCCTTC
>NW_020769387.1:1503288-1528248 GCF_900518735.1 Pseudonaja textilis | reverse complement strand
ATCCAGGCAAGGTTTTATTTAACAGCTAGGTCTGTTCTCTTGGACCACTCTTCAACGTTATCTGGAATGTTGATGCGATCGCTTTGGGGAGGTTGGGAAGGAAGAGCCCCCCCCCCCCCACTTCCGTGGGGGGAAAAAAAAGCCCCTCCCCCTCTTCCCCCCCCCCCTCAATAAAAATAAAAAAAATAAGCAGCTGGAGATAAGAAACACCCCACATCTCAAGTTAGTGTTGTAGTAGCTACAGGAATGAATGGGAGTGTTTTCAAAACAAAACGAAAAAAACAAAACGAGGAATGGCACCCCCAAAAAAAGAGCCTTCCTCAGCAGCTGAGGTGAACTTGGACCGCGCAGCTTTCTGGATCTGGATCTGGTTTGGTGGCTCAACTCCTGAGAAAGTGTAGTGTGTAAACCCAGAGAGGGCCGTGTTTAAAAGGGCTCCTGGGTGCAACCTGCTTTCAAAACAGCCACCAAAGCTGAAGCCATGTTGCTTCTGTGGATAACAACAGTTGGATCCGAAGGTGGCCGAGAGGACAAACCACCTTTCTTTCTTTCTTTCTTTCTTTCTTTCTTTCTTTCTTTCTTTCTTTCTTTCTTTCTTTCTTTCTTTCTTTCTTTCTTTCTTTCTTTCTTTCTTTCTTTCTTTCTTTTTCCCCCCTTTCGGAAAGAAAGATGGATTCATTTATTTATTAATTAAAAAAAAAAGGGCGGGGGGTTGGACCCATCCACAGACCTCGTGTGAAACTGCCGTCAAGTCCTTCAACTCCGAGGTGGCTGTTCAGTTTTCTCTGCACTACTTAAAAACTTGTCCCAGGCTTCTTGCCTTAGGAATTCTGGAAAAAAAACAAACTTAAAATCGCTACGCCACGCTGCGTGATTCTTCATCGTCATTTGAAACCTCTGCGCGGCCCTCTCCCCTCCCTCCTCCCCCTCCCTCCCCCAGCCATGTTTTCACTACCACAAGTGACATAATTACATAGTTCCGACGTATTTACAAAATATTAAAAAGTCTTGTTAAATCTCCTAAATATTGATTCCACCCCCCCGCCCCCCCAATTCTGCCATTTTACACATGCACTAGAGTCGGGAAGAAGAGGAACAGGAGGGGGGGGCGCAGAAAAGAAATATTTGGAAATCATCGTGGGGAAGAGCTGAGACAACGGAAAAATCAGCTTAAAAACCAAAGCGATTTTTTTTTAAAAAAGAAAAAGACTAAATTAAAAAAAAAAAGAGGTTAGCTCTCGGTCGACGGACAAGCGGTCGGGGGGATTTCCCCCCCTTTTGCTTTCAGGGGAGAGAACAGCCCTCTATGATATAATAAAAAAATAAAATTTAATTCTAAAGCGGAGGAAGGAAGAAAGAAAGAACGAAAAAAAAAAGCAACCCAGGAAGGGGAAGCATTCGATCCGGGCATGTTTTACACGCCTTTTCCCCTGCGGTTCATTAAAGCAGCCTCCTCTGCGTGCCGAAAACGGCGGCTGCTTTAAGAGCCGCCCCCTATGCTGACGCGGGCGGGAAACATCGCTTGCAAAAAAAAAAAGGGGGGGCCGCTGGGAGGAGCTGACTGGGACCAGGAAACACAAGGCAAGGCCTTGCAAGTTAAAAAAAAGAAAAGGGAAATCACCACAAATCCAGTCGCTGGCGGGGGGTGGGTGGGCAGAGCGGAGGGCACCGAAAAGAGGAAGAGGGGGCTAGCTACATTTCTACAGGCAGGGATTTGGGGGAGGGTATGCCCGACACACGAAAGGGGGAGGGAGGGAAAGGGAGACCGGCCAACTCTTAACGGGGCCAGGAGACAGTCTGGCCTCCCCCCCCCCCCCGGGACCCCTGAAAAGGAAGGGAAGTGGTTTGTCCCGGCGCTCTCCGGAGCAGGAGAACGAAACGAAATGAAAGAAAACCCGACAAGGACAGCAGGGAGCGTTGGGCGGGGGGGTTAGGTGGGGGGGCTCAGTAGGGTAAGGTCGAGTCGTCCCACTCCAACTGCTGCTGCCGGTTGACGTGCTGGGGGTCCTCCTCCTGCTCTCCCCCTTCCTCCTCCTCCTCGCTGCTCTCCGATTCCGCGCTGGTGATGTCGTCTTCCTCGCCCCCGTCTTCGCTTTCCTCTTCCTCCTCCTCCTCTTCCTCCTCGCTGCTGTGCTGGTCCTCGTAGGTCTGGGAAAGAGAGAAACACAAGAGTCTTTCATGGGGGTCTCCCGTTTCGGGGGGGGGGGGGGAGGCAACTTAAGACAGAACCCGGGGGTGGGGGCCAGTCACCTTCTGAGATTCAACCCCTCGGACGAGAGTCAAGTCTCACTGAGAGGAGAACAGGCAGGCTACAGAAGAAGAGGATGGACAGAGGAAAGAGCGCCACTCAAAGATATTTTGGGCAATGGGTGTGAAAGGGGTGTGTGGAGGTTGGGGACGGAGATGAGAATCAGGAGCCGCTTCTCAACAAATGATACGGAGGGGAGTGGGCCCCAATTTGGGGGAAATCTTCCCAACCCAACGGGGTCCTTCCTTGCCGTTGAAGTTTCACATGCGGGAAGTCAAGCCATGGAAACCGTAAAATAGGCTGAGTGCTGCTTTGAAGAGCCATGGTGGCGCAGTGGTTAGAATGCAGTACTGCCCACTGCCAAGAGTTCGATTCTGACCAGTTCAAGGTTGAACTCAGCCTTGTGACCTTCTGAGGTGGGTAAAATGAGAACCCAGATTGTTGGGGGCAAAAGGCTGACTTTGTATACTGCTTAGAGAGGGCTGTGAAAGCACTGTGAAAAGGCATATAAGTCTAAGGGCTATTGAGATAGGTAGATAGGTAGGTAGGTAGGTAGGTAAGCAGGTAGATGATAGATGGCTGGGTGGATGCATGGATGGTCAGTAGATAGATATGTATAATGATAGGTAGATAGGTAGATGATAGATGGATGAATGGATGGATGGATAGATAGATACCGGTAGTAGGTAGGTGGGTGAGTGGTTGAATGAATGAACTCAGGACGAGCCGAGATTCTCAACCAGCCTTTACCTCCATAGGGTTAACCGTGATGGTCAAGGCAGAGTCGTCCCAGTCCATCTCGTTCTCCTTCCCGGAGTCCTGGTCCCGCATCGTCCGCTGGTGAGCCGCTCGGATCCGGAAGACTCCGAGGATGATCATGAAAACCAGGAAGCTGACGCACACCACAATCACCACCGTGGCGGTACTGGGAACCACTGGGGAAAAGCGTATTCAGAGGAAGGAAGGAGTTAGGTGTGAAGAGAAGGCAGGAAATGCAGCAATGCATTTTTTTTTACCTGTTCTAGGTGGGTGGGGGGAGAAGGAGTTTGGGGCAACTGATCTAGGGAAACAGAATCTGCGTGTGTTGTGGTCCGTCGGCAGCCTGTGGAGACAGCAGCAGAGTCGGACGGTGGGGAGGAACATGGGCCAATCCAGGAGTCTGGGGAGGACTCGGACGAGGGTCCTGCATCCGATACAGAGATGGGGCCAGGACCATCTGGGAGTTATGTGCGGATACTGGAGCCTCCAAAATCTGGCAGCAGCGAGGCAGAGGAACAAGGGGAGCCTGTTCCCAGTGCGCGTATGCACAGAGCTGCTAAAAGGCGAGAGTAGCTGAAACAAAAAGGTCGACTCGGGAGTAAGGCTTGGAGGTGATTGGCCCTCCCATAAAACATAAAGGAGAAGCAAAGGGACGGGAATCTTTGCAGGAAGCAACTTCGTTCGTACTGGTTGGTTTGAAACCTGAAGCTCGGTGTTGAATTTGAGTTCCGTTTTGGCCTTGTATTACTAACTGGACATTTAGTCATTGGCGGCATTTCAAGGAAGGTAAAGGTGTGTGCTTATCAGACTTATCCTGAAGGACTTTAGCAGACTTCCAAGGGACTATTTACAAACTTTTTGAGACTCATTATAGGTTGTGAATGACTAAAATCCACAGTCGTTGAAATAAAGAAAACAGGGTTTGGGGACATGTGTGTTTGTTAGTGTCTCCATAAGCCTTGGGCAGAACAGCGTGGATATAAGTGGAGAAGTAGAACGGGCTAACTCATAGAGGGGGACCTACCATATTTCCCTGAAAATAAGCCCTAGCAGGATTTTCAGGGTGCTCATAATATAAGCCCTACCCTAAACATAAGCCCCTGTTAAGATTGTCAGCCAGATACAATTAGTACCGCATTTCCCCCAAAAGAAGACCTAACCAGAAAATAAGTCCTAACGCATCTTTTGGAGCAAAAATTAATATAAGACCTGGTCTTTATTTGGGGGAAAATACGGCAGTTCCCAGCTTGCATATATTCATGCAGCGCTTCTGCAGAACTCTAGAAACTCGACAAAAATGACCCTCTTGCCTCGAGTACGTTTCTAATTGCTACCCCTTCTCGAGAGCTGGAAGATCCCAAGACAGGCAGGCAGAAAAAAACAAATGTAATTTGCAGCGGTCCACTGTCTATATATTTAGATTTGCCAACATTTTTATGACATGGCGGCAACAAACAGGAGACTGACGTCTAAAGCTTGGTGATGGGACGTTCCTGGATATTCTGCTTTTTCCTATTCAATGTTCTCAATAGGCATATTTCAGAAAGCTAGCAGGATCCCAGGCCTAAATTTTAGCATCTTTCAAGTGTTGCTCACATGCAATTTAGTTTAATGCGGTGTTTCCCAAACTTGGCAACTTTTAAGACGTGTGGACTTCAACTTCCAGAATTCCCTTTAGCCAACGTGGCGGGTTGGGGAATCGTGAGAGTTGACGTCCACACCTCTGAAAGCGACCTTAGTTGAGAAACCCTGGTTTAATGGCATCTCAACAGCTGCCTCTCCCAAAAACTGGGGAGCTTTTGGAAATGGCAACGGGGAGGTTTAAGGAAGGGATGAGTGTTCCTTACCGGAAAACCCTGCATGAGGGTTTGCGAGGTTGTGGCCAGAGAGGTCAACGAAGGAATGATGGACAGGCTGCACAAACTGAGGCTGCTGGGCAGCAATGTGGCTGGCGTGTTCCATGACGTTAGCGGTGTGGATGACGTTCACCTGGCAGATGCAAGATTAGAGAAAGGGGAACACAAAGAGTTTGAGGAAACCAGCAGCAGAAACCTGGTGTGTGTGCGTGTCTGTGTGCACGCGCATGTACCTTACTGACTGATCTATATTTCCCGAACGGAGAGTCCTCTTCCCCAAATCCCCCCCATCTGCAGAACTATTGCTAAGACTCCTGGGAGTTGAAGTCCTCCATCTGGAAGATGCCCAGTTGGGGAAACACAGCTAAATCAGGGGACCACGGGGATGCTGCAATGGCCATCGGGGTTAAAAACTGTCATAAGTCACTTTTTTGGGGGGTGGACTCCTTCACTTACTTCCACCTTAAATTCATTGCTAACGTAGCGTCCGTTGAGCTCCGAGCACACCAGCTTGAACTTCCGGTCAAAGAGCGAGACGGCGTGCCAGTTACGGTACCGGATCAAGTGCAAAACTTCCTCGTAGCTGGCCATGGTGTCCACCCCTGCGGAGAAGCAGACACGGGTGAGCTAAAAAAACCCAACAATGCTGTTTTGGAGGCCGTGTTCGGCCAAAACCCCCAGGGATGGGCTTCAAAAAATTTTAGCAAAAGGTTCTCTGCCTGGCTGCTGGGTGGGCGTGGCCTAATTGGCCTCCTGCTCCATGGCGGGGGGGGGGAGCATTTTTGCCCTCCCGGACTCCTGAGGCTTTCCTGAAGCCTCCAAGAGGGTGAAAATGGCCTCCCTGGGCTCCGGAGGCTCTCCGAAAGCTGGAAAATTCCCGAACTTTTGGGAGGTCCCAGTTCTGAGCCTCCGTGCACGTCTTGCACTTCCCTGCATCCAAAACAGGCAGCATGGGGGCTCTTGGGAGGGCTGGGTGGGGCCAGCCAAGGGTGGGGATTTGGGGGCTTCTCCGAACTACTCAGAATCTTAACTAGGGGCTCTCCCGAATCCCTGCACATCTCCGGCAGCCCGCCCCTGAAAATGCCATTGCCGCAGCTTGCAAGCTACGATTAAGGAGCTAGAGCAGGGGTGTCAAACTCAAGGCCCGGGGGGCCAGACCCGGCCTATGGGATATTTAGATCTGGTCCTGGAAACAGCGGGGGACAGGCCCGCGGGGCTTCTACCAGGGACAACGGAGCTACGTTTTCACTGGCGGAGGGTTGCAGGGGGCCACCGCAGCCGAAAATGGAACTTGGGAGCCCGTTTTCACTGGCACTCAAGCGATCACAGGTGCCCCTGACACGAGTGACATCAAGCTGGCCTCTCGCTGCACCCCGGCCTCCCGAGGCCAAACATAACCCTGAGGTGACCCTCAACGATCTTGAGTTTGACCCCCTTTAGGCAGAGTGTCCTGGAAAGATAGCTGTGGCTTAGTGCTGCATGTAAACCTTCTCCAGGGGGTGAAAGGACAAAGAGGGCCGTACCAGTAAGGATGAGGCCGAGGCTTGAGCTGCTCATTTCCATTCCTTTCTGTTGCAGCCGTACCAAGTCGACCTCCAGGCTCTCTTGGTCCCGGTTCAGTTCCTCCCCCAAGACCGAGACCTCGCAGGTATCCAAATTATGCATGATCTCTTCGGACACCAAGGATTCTTGGACTGGGAAGGAGAAGAAAGGGGGAAAACTGATCAGGAGGAAGGAAACACGAAATGGCTTGTAGGTTTTGGAGAGACATCACTGCCCCGTTCATCGAGTGGTTTCCCCCACTGGAATCTTTCCCTGTAAAATCTGTGTTGCCCTCGATGGATGCTGGATGTTTTTCTCTGTTCATCTATCCTGTCCCGATTGCCAAATACACAAAAATAAATATATTTATCTGCAGCCCGCCTTTATTACTTGTACAAATTAGGTTGCAAAGGTATCCAACACCTGTCCCTCTTCCTGTTTTCTTCCACTACAACCACTCTGTGAGGTGGGCTGGGCTGAGAGGGAGGGACTAGCCCAAAGTCACCCAGCTGGCTTTCTTTCTTTCTTTCTTTCTTTCTTTCTTTCTTTCTTTCTTTCTTTCTTTCTTTCTTTCTTTCTTTCTTTCTTTCTTTCTTTCTTTCTCTCTCTCTCTCTCTCTTTCTTTCCTTCCTTCCTTCTCTTTCTTTCTTCTTTCCTTTTATATTTTTTCCTTTTTCTTTCTTTCTCTTTCTTCCTTTTATTTCCCTCCCGCTCTTATTCTTTCATTCATTCCATTTGACTACCCACTTCCCTCAAACACTGTTAAATCTGACCCTGCATCCACTCACCCTTGAATTTCAGGGCAGAATAAAGAGAGACACCCCCCAAAATAAAGCTCAGCCGAAGAGAAAATATTCCAAAAATTAACGTCCGCTTCCATTTGATGGAGAAGAGGCTGCTTTGCTCCATTCTGGAGAAAAGCAATTGCTTGAGAAAGGAACAGAGGGCTGTTTAGTCTTTCCTTTCTTCCTCCATCCCTGTGTCTCACCTGTAGGGTCCTCCTCCCCCTCTCCTTCGGGCTCCACCTCCCGCGTGATGGTGCTGATGATCCGAAGCTCGGGGAAGAGAGACACGCCCTCGGGGCTCTCAAACTCCAAAGCCGAACGGGCAAAGTGGTTGATGCCGCTCAGGCTGATTTTGGGCTCCTCGGGCTGCAAGACCATGATGTAGCCCTCCACGAGCGGAATAGAGATGCAGGCTTCGTTGTGGGCGCACCTGGGAAGGTAAGGTGTCCTGGCCATCAGAAGGGGGGAGGGGGGTTTCCATGAGAGAGTACGCGCAGAGCTTGGGTTGAACACCAGACCAGTGTTTTTCAACCTAGGTCACTTTAAGGCAGGTGGACTTCAACTCCCAGAATTCCACAGCCAGCATGTTGCCCAGGTTGACAAAAGCGTGCTAGATCTTCAACACCTTCAACCTGATCCTCCAATCCTGACCTTGGTTATTGTTACTCTTCACATTATCAAATCACCTTCTTTTAATGAACCCACAATCCCTTGCAAGGGTGGAGTCTGGGCATCTGAATGGAGCTGAGTGTTTACTGGCCAGATGCCCTTCCTGTCACCAATGCGGAGTTTTTTTTCCCCCCCAGCAGATATATTCTCATTGTGCCCAGAGAAAGAAATATCTGCCTCTACCTAGGATCGAACTCACAGCCTTCCAATTATGAGGCGAGAGCTCCACCTCTAGGCCATTGTCTTCACATTATCAAATAATCCACCCCCCCTCCGCGCTATTTATATTAATGCCACCACATCAAATTTGTATTTTCAGGTCCGCAGGGAGAAGTGCCATCACGCCTATTCTGTAAAAATCTGAGGCATATGGATTCCTCCTGACAGCCCTTAGGAGCTTAGCCTGCACCAACCACTCCAACTGCCGGCTGCCTGAAATTTCACAGTTCAAATCCCACCAGGCTCAAGGTTGACTCAGCCTTCCGTCCCTCCGAGGTGGGTCAAATGAGGACCCAGATTGTTGGGGGGGCAATAGGAAGACGCTGTAAACCGCTTAGAGAGGGCTGTAAAAAGCACTGTGAAGTGGTATATAAGTCTAAGTGCTATTGTTGTCTTCCTTCCTTCCTTCTTCCCGGTGATTAGAATGCAGTATTGCAGGCTAACTCTGCCCACTTGCCAGCAGTTCGATCCTGACCGACTGGCTCAAGGTGGACTCAGCCTTCCGTCCTTCCGAGGTGGGTAAAATGAGGACCCAGATCATTGGGGGGCAAGAGGCTGACTCTGTAAACCGCTTAGAGAGGGCTGTCAAAGCACTGTGAAGCGGTATATAAGTCTAAGTGCTATTTTCTATTTCCTATCCTATCCTACCCTACCGTATCCCAAACCTCCGGTCAGATTCTTCCCAGAACTAACAGCCCCACTCTCAAAGGTGAGAACGAGGCCAAAACATCCTGCCCCATAATAACAACCAAGCACCCCCCACCCCCAAGTCAAACCCTGGTTGCGTCTCCTCTTCTCCACCCGCCACCAAGACTCACTTCACTGTGCTTGTGATTTTGATCCGCCGGATGCCGGGGGTGGGGAACTGACGCGAGTTGACGTATGAGATGCGTTGCATGGTTTTGTCGAACCTCTCAAGATCATCTCCTTCTAAACTCAGGGCTGACTGGCTGGGGTTCATGTGGATCTGGAATGAGGGTAAGAAAAAGCACAGTGTTCTGACCCAAACCCTTGTCCAAAAAAAGAAACACGAACCAAAAGGAACAGCAACCTTTTAAATGATTCTTACGAATCCCTGGTGAAAAAAAAGGCTGCTGCAAACTAATTTACCTTTGATAAGCACGAGCCTCGCCAAAACTGTGCAAGGCTGCCAAGAATAACAGATAAGGTTAACCTAGAAATATTTTACAACACAAGAAACTACAAATACCAACTAAGATACTGCAATGTCCATGAGGCAGGAGTTTCAAAACGTCTTTGCTTCCTGCAAAGAGCGGTCACTTCACAGCTTATCTTGCAGCCTTACTCCCGAGTCGCCCGTGCCGCTGCAACTGCTCTTTCCTGCGAGCAGCCCTGTGCGCACGCACTTTGGGCACAGGCTCCTTGGGAACCTCCTCATCAATTAAAATGTGCTTTTTAATCTCTGGATACAACTCTTCTACATTTTAGCTGCGGAGGCTGGAACCTGACCTGCTTGGCATCCAACCAAGGATAATGGCAACCCTCTTGAGTGCATATCAGGGAAACCTCAGACTTTCTGTACGCCACACTATCATGTACAGTTGAGCTTTGAATTTGTAAATAATTTCATATTTGCTCATCGAGGAGGCAATTGTAAAGTGCTTCCCCCCCCATTTGCGGTAGGCTAAATAAATAAACAGCAAGGCTGCTAAAACAGGAGGTTTTCAGTAGCGTGCTTTTCTCTTTATGTTAAAGAACCGAGAAATATCTTAAACCTGAACCGTTTGCAGGCCTTCCCTTGGCCCACAGACGCTGGGAGTTGCAGCCCAAGCAGCCTGGAGGCTGAAGGGGGTTCTCTTTGCCTTCGCAAAGGACCACAATTGGGCCCCTCCCGTAGCAGCATTCTGAAAGTACCTTGAGGCCCTTCGCAGCGCCGTCTGTGGTAGGCAGGTCCAGGCCTTCCTTGCAGGTATACAGACAATCGATCACTTTCTTGCTTTCCAGTTTCCCTGAGCGGATGGTCAAGCCAGCCAGGTTGCCGCGGAAGAACTGAGCCATCCGCTGGTCGCCACCTTGAAGGAAGGAAGGAAGCAAACGCAGTCCTATTGAGCCCTGGCGCTCGGCAGCCTCTAGGGCCTGGGTGCCACTCGCGCACCGTGCTCGGCTTTGCTTTCCGACGGCATGCAGTTAGTGAGTTGCCTGTCCCGGAGGTCGACGCGCAGTTATGCTCAAGCGCGATGAAGTTGGGAGGAATAGAAAATAAAAATGGATGCTCGTTCATGCAGTGAAGGGCTGGGATGGGATGAGCGAGCTTTGTTGTGGCACCAAGGGGCCTTTAGAAGGACACCTGTCCAGGGGCCTTGATTTTGAGACAGCTTGGCTAAAACAGGACAGATAATTGCAACCAGTGGAAAGGAAGGATCCACACGCCACGGAAGTACTTTTTGAAACAACTCCCTTTGGTATGCAAATATTATGTAGCTTTCACCGAAATCCCATCTTCTCAGCAGCCTTTCATCAAACCTTTAGACATTATTGCAGGAAAGCCAGCCTCTCTTTTGGCTTTTCAATGTCACTGTTTAAGTTGATAATAATAATAATAATAATAATAATAATAATTTTAAAAGGTATCTGTGCTGGGTGTTTGGCAATAGGCAATTTTACATTAAAGAAAAAAAAATGCATTCAGTGGCCTCAAACTGGGAAGTTAAAGGTAGCAAGCTATGCCCTCCAAAACTAGACACGGGAGTCAGTAGGTAATGCAGCCATCTGCTCATCGCCCTGCGACCGCACTAAGAGGAGCCAAAATAAAAAATAAAAAATTGGACATGAACCATTCTATGACTCACCACTAATCCTCGCCAGCCTGGCCCTGTAAAAATCCTATTTGAAAAGGTTTGCTCGAATTGATAGGATGGCTTCGTCAGAAAGGCCTCTGGTTTGAAGGGGCGAAAAAAAAAATACATTTTCTATCTTGTGCACACCTCTACAATTTATCCCGTTCTCTTTTCTCTTTATGGATCGGTGAGATCCTTCTTTTCCTCCAAGGAAGCTTCCTTAGGAGCCGCCTTCCCTAGGCCTCCCCAAGGATGAGCTTGGGACAAGCGATCAGGCTAAGGTTGGGCCAGCGACTTTCCATGGCTGAAGGACAGGAGAGGAATTGCAGAGACCTTGCTTTGGGGTGGCTGTTTAATTCTGAGGAAGCCAACTAGGGGCCAATGAGAAGCCACTGTCCACGATAGGTCCCACCCTGCAGTAGCCACCATCCACTAAGACCATGACTCAGCCTTCCGTCTTTCCAAGGTCAGTAAAATGAGGACCCAGATTCTTGGGGGCAAAAGGCTGACTCTGTAATCTGCTTAGACAGGGCTGGAAAGCACTGTGAAGTAGTATATAAGTCTAAGTGCTATTGCTATTTTCCTTCCTTCCTTCCTTCCTTCCTTCCTTCCCTCCCTCCCTCCCTCCCTCCTTTCCTAGTGGTTAGAATGCAGTATTGCAGGCTGATTCTGCCCACTGCCAGGAGTTCGATCCTAACCAACTGGCTGAAGGTTGACTCAGCCTTCCGTCCTTCCGAGGTGGATAAAATGAGGACCCAGATTGCTGGGGGACGATAGGCTGACTCTGTAAACACTTAGAGAGGACTAAAAAACACTGTGAAGCGGTATATAAGTCTACGCGCTTGTTGATTTCAAGGCCATCTTCATGGCTTATTGACTTGCACATGAACGCATGATGGGGGGGGGGAGGTTATTGCTGAAAGAGGGAAGGGGAGGAGAAACCAAAGAGGAAGTGAATATATACGTAAGAAAAGTGCAATGAAAAAATAATAATACAAGCTCGGCAACGTGATTAGGTTTCCCTCCGTTGGCCACAGTAATGCAATGCCGGCCGGTCATGCTATGTGTGATGAAGCCATAAGCTTGCCTTGGGCATGAAAGCATTAAAAAAGGAAAAAAAAAAAATTAAAGACTGCCAGCAACCTGTAGGGTTCTCGGTCGCTTGGTTGGTGTCATTCTCATTTCCCGAATATTCTGTGGAGAAGCAAGAAACAGGGAGGAGAAGAAAAAACAGGAACGGAGGGGTTAGGTAGGGCCTGGATATTTTAACCTGTCGCAGTTCAAGGTCACCCACCTGGATTTCCAGTTCTGTTAAGATAAGGTAGTGGGAGACAGAAGAAGGGCCTTCTTTGTGCTGGCTCTCTCTCTCTCTCTCTCTGGAACATTATCCCTGCAGATATTAGACTGGCCCCCACGTTGACAGCCTTTTGGAAGGCCCTGAAGACGTGGATCTGCCAGTGGACTTGGGGGAACCGGAGTGGGACGGAGCCCATTAAAGGGATTATTTAATAGTGTGCTGTCGCCAAAGGTGGGAGGTCATTGGGTTTTTTTTTTATAATATTTACAGCATTTGTATAATATCGTGTTCGTATTGGTTGTGAGCCGCGAGTCGCCACGAGCGAGTAAGGCGGCTCAATCGATTTTCTAAATATATCAAATAAAAACAGCTAAGCAAAGTTTGCAGCGCCCTTGTGGGGAGATTCTCCAGACCCTGATCTAACCCCGAAGGACCAGCCAAAAAGCGTCCAAAGATGAACTTGGAGCCATTTTTTCCCTCTGTGGCGTTGCAGGAAGAGAGGAAGCGAGAAAGGAGATTTTCTTCTCCGGCTGCGTCCCTCTTTCTACTAAAGTTTAATGGAGCGCTAAACCTAATCCCCCTATTGACTTAACACAATTCAATTACGGTTATCAAATTCCTGCGTGAGGCTCTTGATGGCACCTCACGCTCAACAGCAATTGAATAGCGGGGGGATTACAGAAAAGGACGTTTTTCTCCACAACAACCCGATTTTTTTTTTTAAAAAAAAGTCCTTTAAAGCAGTCCTTAAAAAACTGCCCCATTATGGGATTTTTTTTTAAAAAAAATGGAAGAATTACAGTGCAAAAATATTGGTGTAGGACTTGTTTCTTAAAATTAATCCGAGCGTCCATTTTTTGAGGATGCCAATGAGGGGAAAAGCCTTCGGTCGCCTTTGATGTTGTGACTCAGCCTTATACCGTTGCCCTGAGGGGAAGGGCTGTTTTAACCTGCTTTGAATGTTAGTTAAATCATCGGGCTGCAGCATTTTTACAGCCCCCCCCCCCAACAAACCGCCATCCCACGCAGCCTTAATTATCCTGGCAAATATCCAAATCAACCCCATTCGTAAAATCTATAGCTGGAAAGGCAGAGCCAGCAAAAAACATTCTCCCAAGACTTTCTGGTTTGGTATCTATTTTGAGCTCCTGGCCCTGTTCAAGTTCTTCACTCCACGTTTTTCTTCACCAACAGCTCTCAAGATGACAACAAATTAAGTGTTTCTTTAGAATGGTTAAGGCAACTGTCTGCGTTGGGGAGAAGTAGGAAAAGGGGTGCTTGTGTGTGACCTGATGTCGCATTAAATCCAAGCTACTCTTCTGAATTTCTTTGGTTCAAACAGCCTCGTTGCTCTTGCCACGGAGAGCTGACTGGGTGAGCTGAAGGCCATTTAACCCCCAAATGGGAGTCCGATCCATAAATAAGCCATCAAGATAAAATCTAGGAGGTTGCTTACCTTGCCAGCAAGCTCCGACTACTAGCTGTGATTCTATCTTGGAGGGATGGAGCGGATAATCCTCGGTCACCGGGAAGGGATCGAAGGAAACCCCGTCGACGTAAAGCGTGGCCGCCGGAAACTCCACGTTGAGGATGTAGTGGTGCCATTCCTGATCACAAACCTGGAAGGGGGAAACCAAGTGCTTAGAAAGACCAGCGGGAAGCAAACCTCCGTTTTGTTATTCCCAAAGGATGGGACTCATCCCCAGCTTTACCTGTGAAAGATTCATAGCTGTCAGGGCCAACTCGCAGCCAGGGAGGGGCATGACTGGAATGGATGGGTGGCTGGGGGCGGGACGGGGTGCAACTGAGGAATTCACGGGCCCTGTCCGTGGCCTAGGAGAGAATCTCGACCCATCAAGGTCCAACGATGAGAACCTTCTGATCGGAGCCAGATTCCTTCTCAAAACCAAGGGACTGCCCTGGATTGGTGGACAATGGACAGTGGGTGGCCCAGGTGGGAAGAAAAGGAGGATTTTAACTATGCGGCTTTCCCAGGAAAACTTCAGGACTGGCTTCGCGTCTCCTGTGCCTGTATGGCTTTGTCAGTAAAATTATACTCTTAGTTAAAATAACATCCCAGGCGTTTCTTTTGCAGCATACGCCAATGGGGCGGTTGACGTTAACTAGACCTTCACAGAAAAAATGGGCAGTGGAACTGCAGGACAACGAAGCTCTAAGGGGGTCACCCTTTGCCAGAGATGATCAAGAGAAGGCAGGACGGTGAGGGAAGATTTTAATGAGGTTGCACTCTGGATTTGATGGGCCAGCAAGGATCATAATCTAATGTAGGTGGGTAGCAATTCAGAATCGGGCGCCTCCAGGTAGCACCGGCTTATACCCTTGATCGAGGGCCACCAAACTTACCTAGGTGAACCAAAGAGCTTCACTTACAGCCCCTTTAGGCCAGGGTGTCAAACCCAATTTCACGGAGGGCCGTTATCAGGGCTGTGGTTGACCCTGGGGGGACCGGGCAGGCGTGGCCGACTGGGTGGGTGCGGCCAGCTTGAAGCTACTCCCCAAACTGCTGGCATGTTTCCTCTTCGCACTGGGTAGACCGGACCGAAGCCACGCGGACCGGTTTTCCAGGATGGCCCCGGTGGGCCGGATCCAACCACATCGCGGGGCAGGCCATCCATTTGGGAAATCTGGAGTTTCTAACCAGGGAAGAGCTGTGGTTCAATAGGGAGGGGAATCGACCAAGGGTGGCTGACGTAATTTTTGCGCCCACCTGGTTCAACCTCCAATGGAATTCGGCTGGCTTATAACTCTGCCCCTCGGAGGGGTCCTGGCGGAAGAGGAAGACCAACCGGCAGTTGTGCACGTAGAGGGAATAACGGTGACGGCTCATGTCTGCGGGAGAAGAACAGAATTAGCGGTCCATCTCCCTCCCCCTCACGCGTCCAGGGTAATGTGTATTGGATGCTTTTGGCAAATCGTATGTCAGCCTTGGGGAGCCATGCTAGCAACCAGAAGCTTCCATGCTGCCACATTCCAGTGCCTGGGAAATTGGGAGGGGGGATTTCATAGAGTGGATGCAGCTAAGACAGAGTAGCATTTGTTCTTCTCAGTCAAGGTCAAGGTCATCCTGCACCTGGACAAGGAGTGGGATGTCTCCAGTTGGGACCATTGGGGATTGGACCATCTGATGGACTGATGGGTGGGGTTTTTTTTTGAATTACTGAGGGGAAAAAGCCGGAACTCTCAGCTTCGGGTTTTCCCCAGATGTGCCAGTATGACAACTTTAATAAAATGGAACTTGGAGAAAAATGCCTGTCTCGGGACTTTTTGGAGTTGGAGTTTGTTTTCTGGAACACTGACATAAATAGGTCTTTCCCAGTGCTGCTGGTCACTACAACTGCTATTATGCATTCATTCATTTATTCATTCATTCATTCGTTCAATCAATCCATCCATTTATATTGCCGCCTATTTGCCCATGGCGACTCGAGGCGGCTTACACAATGTAAAACCCGTATTTAGAACAAAAAAAAATTAAAAACCATAAAAACTAACAAAAAAGAATCAAATAAATGAGTAAAGTACAGTAGAACCAAAATTTGGGAAAACAAACAACAAAATAAAAAAAATAAAAAACCAACTCTCACCCCCTCCGCCCCGATGACAGCAGATCACAGGAGCCATTTTTGATGGGCTCCATCCCTCTCTGGGTTCCCCAGGCCCAGCTGGCAAAACCAGGTCTTTTGGGAAGAGTGTTAGTGAGGGGGCCATTCTAATCTCTGGGGGGGGGGGGGGGGGTTGCAGTTCCAGAGAGAAGGAGCCACCACGGAGAAGGCCCTTCTTCTGGGTCCCACCGGGTGTATCTCCCTCGGGGCTGGGACCCACAGCATTCCCTGTCTCCCTGCTCTGACGGGTCGGGTAGATGTGACCGGCAAGAGACGGTCCCTCAAATCACCTGGTCCCAAGCCATGAAGGGCTTTAAAGGGGACAACCAGCACCTTGAATTGCACCTGGAAGCAAATCGGCGGCCAACGCAGCTCCTGCAGGAGAGGTGACACATGTGACTGCTGGGTTCTGCATAAAACCGCACGGGCCGCTGCATTTTGCACCAACTGGAGCTTCTGGATGCTCTTCAAGGGCAGCCCCATGTAGAGCGTGTTGCAATAATCAAGATGAGAAGTGACCGGGGCGTTAAGTGACTGCGAGTAGGGACCGCTGGTATCCATGACCCCTGGCTGGGGTTTATGGGAAACGCACAACATCTGGAAGAGCCCCAGCTTTCAGCAAATAACAGGAGGAGAACTTTTCCTCTGGCTCGGTGGGAACCAGGCCAACTAGAGTTGAGCCAATAAACCACAGCTAAGTACCGCAGCATGCAAGCCCAGAGCATTGTTTTTTTCCAACACCCAAGAACAAGGACTCGAAATGTATTTCCAGACCCATCGTTGGCCTATTAATGTCCAATAAACGTTAGCCGTGGGGTGCCGGAAGGCTGGGAGGCCTCCAGGAGGAGGAGAGGAAAGTTTTTAAGAGCCAGAAGTCAATGTGCGTGCGTGGTGGGAATACGCAGCTCCACGGAAGGCTTTCTCTGCAGGGAGACCTTGGCGGAACTCTAAATAAACCAGCATGTGTTTCTAATCGTTATCGGTTTCCAAGGTTTCCCTTTCTAAAGTAATTATTTCCAGCATCCCAAATATCCCCTCTTGTTAAGTGACAGGAAACACTTGATACGGCGCGAAACGGAAATGACAATCCCCTCTCCAGAGCCACTTCCCTGGAATTGGGAGGTAGGTGGGGAGAGAAACATTCAGAATAAACACAACCTGCATGGTCCCTATTTCCTGATCCTTCCGTAAATAAATTCATTTGGAGCCAAAAACAAAGAGAGAGAGAGAGAGAGAGAGAGGGAGGGAGGGAGAGAGAGGAAGGGAAAGAGAGAGGGGGAGAGAAAGAGGGGAGAGAGAGAAAGAGAGAGAGGGAGGGAGAGAGGGAAGGAGGAGAGAAAGAGATGGAGGGAGAGAGAGGGAGACAGAGGGGGGAGAGAGAGAGAGAGGGGAAGGGGGCAGAGAGGGGGGGAAGGAGGAGAGGGGGGGAGAGAGAGGGATAAATCCAACTCTTCCTTCCTTGTAGCTCAAAAAGCAAAGAATCTTGCAGTGATGTAACAAGGAACGTGGATGGACTTGACTAACTGTCAGCCAGACACTTGATGAAACAGTAAACCTCCATCCCTCTTGCAGAAGAAACAAACGGCGTTCAAGGTTTTTGCTTTCTTGAAAGCAAAAGAGAGCTGGGGTGTGGGGTGTGGGGTGGGGGCTACTCACCTCCTTTTCTTTGCAAAACCCATGAAATGACATCCCAGCTGGAATCCAGCCATTAAGTGCTTGCAAGCGCCAAGGCACAAAACTGATTCGGAGAATACTAGAGACAGGAGTGGAAGGGAAAGCAAAGGATCTTCTCTTGGGAGGGGGAAAAAAAAAACCCAACAATCAGATCTGCTCTGTTGTGTTTTTCCAAATATGCCAAGTAATCAGATTGTGACGTCTGCTAGGGAGAAGGAAGAGGCACCAGGCCAGGTGCAGAGCTCCAGCTCTCCCGGCCAGCGCAAAACACCCAGACAGGCTGAAAACACCCCACACCCACGGCTGGGTGTCAGCCTTCCAGCAAAACTCCATTCCAGTCAGTAAAACACATCTCAAAAAGTATTTATTAGACTAGCACTTGGCACATCGGTGGAATCCCAATTCTAGAAGTTTTTTAGGGCTTCCCACAAATTCCCAAACTACAAATCCATCCCCCGCTTGGCTGTCATCACATCGCATGGCCCCATCACAGATCCGTCCAAAAGTAAGATCCTCATTTCATCCTGCGCCATACTAAATGTCCTTGAGTTAACTGGAAGAGTTTTATTTTGTCTACTTAGGAGCTACTTAATTGAATCCACCCGCCTCCCACTTTGTGAGGACCCAGGGTGGGATACAAAACCAACACAGTCACAGAAAACAAGGGGAAGCCTCTTTTATTCCTTCACTTTGCTTCCAAGCTCCGAATATCTTTGAAGGAAGACCAAAAAAACTCCCACACAATTACACGAAGAAGGAAAAAAGCAAGATAAACCAGACAAGATAAGGGCTGGAGGATGTCCACAGATAACACAACTGGCAAGGATGCCAAACTCAGAGAGGAACCATAAACTAGAGATAATTACACGTTTTGTTTCCAGCACTCGCCCAAACGCATGTCCATCCTCTTATCCAGTTGTCACAGCAGCAGCCCATTGAAGGGGATCAAGGCCCTCTCCTCCCCCATAGACCACGTCTCTCCCTTATCCTCTCCTCCCTGCGTGCCCTAGGATGGAGAGGGGATGGGCCTGGGTCCTCCTCTGTCTGCCCAGCCGGCCTCTGCCCTTCCCCAGCCTCCTCCACAACCTCCGGAGCCACACTTCCACTCCCTGTCGGCTGTTCCCCCTCTTCCTCAAAGTCAGTCTCCACCAGGGGCATGACACACTTTCTCAGGCTATGTGGCGGCGTGGAATATGGCTTCCAAAGCTGACACTGGGTTAGTACGGAGAAACAATGCTATTTTTATGTCTAATGCTCTCCAACGGATGTTGTGGGTGCGGTCTTTGGTGAACGACACAACAACCACCTCGAGGCTGAAAAGGCCAGGTGTGGGGTGATCAACAAGCCAAACAGGTGTCCAGCACCCTCCACTTCTTTTACCTGTCTTGTCTGAATTGCAAAGGATGGTCTCCTTTTCTTTGGCCCCGGGGCCATGCCTCATCCAGACGGAAATCACAAAGGGCTCCTTCATGCTGATGGTGACCACGCTCTCCGGCACCTTCACGGCTTGAGTGCCGTTGAACTCGAAGACCTGGTCGCTCTCGTGGCCGTTGTCAGTTGGGAGGTTGAGGGTCCAGTTGGCTGCGTTGCTTGGGGAAGGGAGCAGCTCCGCGGTGTCGGAGGAGGCGCCTATGAAGGTCCAGGATTTAAGGTGTATAAAAAGAGAGGGCCGGAAAGCAGCAGGTGTGCTATCGGGTCACTCTACCTTCTGGCAGGTTAAAAAATTTTGGTGCTACACTGAGAGAAAAGCTTTAGGTCTTAACCTGGCATCTTTGTTTAACTGGTCTGGGGGACATTACCGTGTTTCCCCCAAAATAAGACCCTGTCATATAATTTTTTGCCACCTAAAAAAGCACCAGTTCTTATTTTGGGGGGGATGTCATCCACTGACTAACCTTACTTGTATGCATCACCCCCGGCCTCCTTTTCGCTGTCAGAGGCCTTCGGGGACTTCTTCCGTGGCTGGCAAGGATTTCCTGAAGGCCTCTGCAGCCGATAACAGAGCTCTGGATCGATCCTGAGCTTCGTTACAAGCTACAGAGGCCTTCAGAAAAGCCAGCCTTGCCGGCTGCAGAAGAAATGGGCCTGCAAGGCAGGTGTTGGACTGTGTGAGGCCTGGCTACAACTGTCAAAAGGTAAGTAGTAGGGCAGCTCCACCCTTACCCCATCTCCACCCTAGCTTAATTTTCACCTGTGCACTCTGGAGTGGGCGGGATCTTAATTAGGGCTTATTTTGGGGGGTAGGGCTTATATCGGGCTCATGTGTCAAAATCAAGCTAGGACTTACTTTCAGGGTAGGTTGTATTTTTGGGGAGACAAGTTAGGAAAAAGGCTTCTGTGCCCCATTTCAACATCCAATCTGTAGCCAAGAGATGCTCGGCTACACACACACACAACACACACACACACACCCCAGAGAAGCCTGGACTCTTTCGGCTTACCACACAGCCTGTGAAGGGACTTCTCCGAGTAGGTGTCTCGGTCGCAGCCTTTCCCAATGTGGTTGGTCTCCAACTCGACGGTGGCCTGGACGGAAGTGATGGGCTCATCGCAGGTCTCCAGATGGATGTTGGGGAAGAGGGAAAGGGACCCCGTCCCTGGTTCGTACTCCATTCTTTTGCTCCAGCCTGAAACCGTCAATAGAGACAGTTGCGGCCTTTTGGTGCCTGAAGCAAGCAAGCAAGCAAGCGAGGAGCTCGGGAAAGGGGGAAGCGAGGGGAGAGAGAGAGAGAGAGAGAGAGACTAACCCTGCCAGCCTGGTTTGCAGGTGGGCTTAATGCTGATCTTCACCAGGACGTCCTCGGCAGCCCTCTTCTTCCCACAGTCGTAGGCCGTGACGGTGAGTTTATACTGGTGCTCCTTGCTGAAGCTCAGCTTCTCGGTGTTCTTAATGTAACCTGGCAAAGGCAAGGAGACAGGTTTCAAAAACAGAGCAGGTCCTTAAGAGGTCACAAATAAAAAAAATATTTGTTAGATTGATAGATCTTTGTAGAAATGGCTTGTTTATGCTGTCAGGGAAAAGCAACATTGTCATTTGAGGTGAATGCCTTATTTTACTGTAACAGAGTCGGAAGTCAAAACTTTCTTTCTTTCTTTCTTTCTTTCTTTCTTTCTCTTTCTTTCTTTCTTTCTTTCTTTCTTTCTTTCTTTCTTTCTTTCTTTCTTTCTTTCTTTCTTCCTTCCTTCCTTCCTTCCTTCCTTCCTTCCTTCCTTCCTTCCTTCCTTCCTTTTTTCTTATCTTTCTTCACTTCTCTTTTCCTTGTCCCTCCCCACTGCTTTCCTATTTATTTTGTATTTTGTATTATTTTATAACTCAATAAAAATGTTATTTAAAAAAAAAAGAGGCCACAAATAAAAATGACTGGCATCCTTGCGTCGAGAGGAAGGAAATTATGATGATCTCTGCCCCCAAAGTGATGAGGTGATGGGTTCGAGGTCCTTCCCTGTGCTGTGAGGCCTGCCAACTTCGCCAGGGCAAGCCCAGCCCTCTGTCGTGGGGCCTTTGGACCACTCAAGACAGAGATCTGGGCCACTTCAGAGGGATTTGGGGCCACTATCCAAATGCAGGAGTCACGGTGGCGCAGCGGTTAGAGTGCGGTACTGCAGGCTACTTCTGCTGACTGCTGGCTGCCTGCAATTTGGCAGTTAGTTCGAATCTCACCAGGCTCAAGGTTGACTTAGCCTTCTACCCTTCTGAGGTGGGTAAAATGAGGACCCCAAATTGTTGCGGGCAACAGACTGACTCTGTCAACCGCTTAGAGAGGGCTGGAAAGCACTGGGAAGCGGTATATAAGTCTAAGCGCTATCGCTATCCGGAAAGGCTCTCCTCCGTGACAAGCCGGCCCCTGCCTTACCGTCTTTGTCGATTGCGAAGGGAACCTCCGGAGTGACAATCTCGTAACTGCAGATCTGGCTGAACTGCGGGGAGCAGTCAGCATCCACCGCCTCCACCTTTAGGATGTTGTCGTACCGCTTCCCCTCGATCGCCGTTGCTTTGTAGGACTTCTCCTTAAAGACGGGCGCATACTCGTTGACGTCGTTCACCTGGATGTGCACGGTGGCTCTGGGGAACAGAGAGGGGGCAGACTCTTTTATCAATGGGGAAATTCTGCACTGGGGACACACAGATACAAGTGTTAGCAGGGCCTGGGAAGTAAGAGAAGAGGTCAGCCACCGTAGTTCTTTCCTGTTGGTCTTCCATCCACTGCCTCCCTGGAGTTAACTCCGCTTTACACCTGGATAATCGGCCAAAGGAAACTGGGTACCACCCGATGTTATGATGAGGAAGAACAAGAGGAAATCCCTTGGAATCTAACCTGCCTTAAGAAAAGTGGAGATGGGGGGAGCTTGGGACCCAGCAGACCTGGTTAATCGACAGCGGTGTCTGCTTTGCCATGTGTGGACTTCAACTCCCCTGGAGTGCTTCATCGCCACGTACAAAGCTGCTTTCTCTGCTGCAGTGACAGCAGCGCTGAATGTTTTGGTTTTTCAACTATAAGCAGCAGGCCTCATTAAGCCATCAATTATGGCAGTTAAAGAAAGGGTGGGGGCTCCATTTAGCTGGAGCAGACAGCTTTTATTACACACTCACTCGCTCACTTCTAAATTTACCAAGCGGCAGGCCAATTGTTTGATTTCTCCTGGGCAAGAATTTTAAAAGGTCAAAGCAGGGGAATGGGAGGGAGCCATAACAATCTGTTACCTTAGAGTCACCTCCTATTAGAGGAATATCTGACAGGAGATATTTGAGATTATTTCTCCGCTTTGCCTCTGAAGTTCATTAGAAAAACACAGGATCTGTCCAGAAAGCATCAAGGGAAGCCCACCTCTCGGAAATTAAAACCTCATTTGGAGGGGGAGTCAAAATTAGGGTATATCAGAGAGTCAGGAAAATATACCAGGTATATCAGGGTATATGGAGCCAGGATATACCCTTGTCAGGGTATATCCTGACTCCAGCTGCAGATATTCCTTGCTTTCTGCCCTTTCAGCAAACCGAAAACAACAACCCATCACATCTTTCGCATTTCTTGAACCTTTCTGGGAAAAGATGCTTGGATCAGCTTCCCTGACCTATGGAAACGATCTGAGATGTGTTAAGATTGCTGTGGGTCAGCAAAAGCCAGAAGGAGGCATGTCATCGGAAGAACTGTACCATAAAGCATAACGCAGACAAGGGTTTTTTTTTTCCACACTCCAGGACGAAGGGAGAGAAGAGAGAGACAGAGACAGAGACAGAGAGGGAGGAAGGGAGGGGGAGAGAGAGCTAAACACAGACATTATAGCTTTATGCCCCGAGAAAGAGAGGTGGAAACACTCTAAAGGTTAACGTGCAAATTCTTAAAACAAGATTGCTTCTGTCCCATAAATCCTGCAAGAGAAATAACCTGCATATCTCCCAATGCCATTGACCTCCATCAGCCACTTGGGAGGGTGGAGGTTCAAGTGTTCCTTCCCTTTTACAAACCCTGATCTCAAAAACTGCCGATTTCATTCCTCTGCCCCCATTTCTCCCCCCCCCACTCAAAAGTGGACATTCTGAGCACAGAGCAAACCCGGGAGAAGGAAAACCTGATCCAGGCTGTTCTTTACAAGAGCAAATATTCCCCCACTCCCTTAACTACGTTGGTGGGGGGAAAGCCCCTTTCTGATTCGGAACCCATGTGCCAAGACGCAACCGTGGCATGCTCTCTTCCGTCCTCTAGTTCAAGGGCCTTCAAACTTGGCAAGTTTTAAGACGTGTGGACTTCAACTCCCAGAATTCCTGAGCTAACATGGACTGGAGGAGGAATTCTGGGAGCTGGAAGTCCGCAAGTTTGAAAGCTGCAAAGTTTGAAGACCCTGGTCTAGTTTAATGAAAAGAAGGGGACCAGGGGTGACAGGATAGCAGCCACCTAACATTTGAGGGGCTGCCACAGAGAAGAGGCTGAGGGCAGGACAAGAAGCAGTAGAGGGAAACTAACCAAGGAGAGAAGCAACCTAGAACTAAGGAGAAATTAATCAGTGGAACAGTTTGCCTCCAGAAATTGTAAATGCTCCAACACTGGAAGTTTTTAAGAGGAGATTGGATGACCATTTGTCTGAAATGATATGGGGTTTCCTTCCTGAGAAGGAGGTTGGACTAGAAGACCTCCCTGGTCCCTTTCAACTCTGTTTTTCTCTTCTCTTCTCTTCTCTTCTCTTCTCTTCTCTTCTCTTCTCTTCTCTTCTCTTCTCTTCTCTTCCCTTCCCTTCCCTTCCCTTCCCTTCCCTTCCCTTCCCTTCCCTTCCCTTCCCTTCCCCTCCTCTCCTCTCTTCCTAATTCTAATTCTAATCCACTCCCATTACTCCCATACAGCCACGTCTCGCGTGAATAAAAAAAAAGCAGAAACCAGATTCCACTGGGGAAAAAGCCCAGGGTATTTCTAATGAGGGCTCCCTTTCTCCCACCCGCCCGTCACTTACTTGTGGGACTTCTTCATATTGGCTCTATCCGGTCCTGTTCCACAGTCGTAGGCCTGGATGGTGAAGGTATATTCCTTCTGCAGTTCGCAGTCCAGTTTTTCTTTGGATCGGATCGTCCCTTCCCCGGTGGATTTATCCACCACCACCGCTTCAAAGGGGACATTTTGGCCGTGGATTTTAAACCCACAAATTTCACCTAAGAGGGGGCAAAGGCAGCTCGGATTAGTATGTTCGGGAAAAGCCAGGAGAAAAAGGAGGGGATCTCAGACAGGGACGGCGTGCATGAGGAGGCACACACACACACATGTGGATTTGGCAACAGGTACCACTCAATCGTTTCATAGCAGCCAGAGTTTTGTGGGGGGTTGGGGGTTGGTGAGGGGTTTTGCCGACAAAGCGCAAGGAACTTGTGTTGGGCGTTCTGGGAACTTTTAGTTTGGATTTTTTTTTTAAAAAAAAGAAAGGAACAAACAGGCAGACATCTGGCTTTCCAAGCAATTCATTGCTTCTGCATTCGTTCATGCAGGGAGGACGTCGAACAAAAGAGAAGAGGAGAGGCATTTCACAGGAATACTTGAGAAACTCGGGAGAGCAGAAACGTCAGAACGACAGCAGGGAACATCCATGGTCCAGCCGCTGGGAATCGAAGGCTGGCTGGGCCTTCCTCGTGTTTTTTTGACCGGAGCAGTTAAAAAACACTCCGTTATCCAGTCAAGGAAGGGAAAGGGGGAGGGAGGGGGGGGGGGCTTGAAGGTGTTGGGCTGGGGGAAGAGTTTCAATGGGTGCAGAAGATTCAGCGCTGTCGTTTACAAAAATTCTTGTCAAGGGATGAGAGAGGAGGGGAAGTCTTCCTGTGCAATGGTTTTTCGAAAGAAAGAAAAAGAAAGAAAGAAAGAAAGAGAAAGAGAGAGAGAGAGAGAGAGGAAGGAAGGAAGGAAGGAAGGAAGGAAGGAAGGAAGGAAGGAAGGAAGGAAAGAAAGAAAGAAAGAAAGAAAGAAAGAAAGAAAGAAAGAAAGAAAGAAAGAAAGAAAGAAAGAAAGAAAGAA
>NW_020769387.1:1461870-1503278 GCF_900518735.1 Pseudonaja textilis | reverse complement strand
GAAAGAAAGAAAGAAAGAAAGAAAGAAAGAAAGAAAGAAAGAAAGAAGGAAGAGCAGAAGTAGTCAGGGAACCCAAATGAACAACCAGAGGAGAAAGGTAGAAATACCAATTTTTCAGGCATCCATTTCAATTGCTCTATATAGTAACATTGTCCCTTCTAAATGTACTTTTTTCCTTTATGGTTTCTGCCTGGATCTTAGCTGGCTGGCAGGCTGGGAAACCCACCAGGACAGAGACTCGGGAAAGGAATAGCGCACACAGCCAGGGCATCCACACACGTTCTGCAAAAACCAGCACGTCGTGTGAACCCAACCGCTCTGGGGAACTACAGCTTGCAGACCCGTGCGTTGGGCAAGCCCAACCAACTCCAGTTTATGTCTCCTTGCTAGGGTTCTCCTATCTACAGGAAATCCTCCACTTACAGGGTGGTTCATTTAGCGACCGTTCAAAGTTACAACGACAAAGTGACTCAGGTCTGTTTTGCGCAGCATCTCCGCGATCAAAATTCAGATGCTCAGCATCTGGTTCACATTTATGACCATGGCTGTGGCCCACGGGCATGGGATCCTTTTGTTTTGCAACTTTCTGTCTACGGGGAAGCCAGATTCACTTAACAACTGTGTGAATAGCAATAGCACTTAAGACTTACATTACAGTGCTTTACAGCCCTCTCAAAGCGGTTTACCGAGTCAGCCTCTTGGCCCCAAACAATCTGGGTCCTTGTTTTACCGACCTCGGAAGGACGGAAGGCTGAGTCAACCTTGAGCCTGGTGGGATTCGAACTGCCAAATTGCAGGCAGCCGGCAGAAGTAGCCCTGCAGTACTGCACTCTCACCACTGCACCAATTTAACAACTGCGGTGATTCACTTAACATTGGTGGCAAAAAAGGCGGTAAAATGGGAGCAACTGTTTCAGTAGAAACTTTCGGCTCCGTCGTGGTCATTAAGTTGAGGACTATCTGTATTCCCCGGGTCCCAGGAGAAGCAAGATGCAGGAACTAAGTCATCCCGAATCAATCAAACTCCCATCTCCGTGCCTCAAGGTCAATGTGACTCTCAGTGGGCAGGTTCTCTGCAAAGCCACCATCCCACGCTGGGCTGAAGCGATCAATTGATCCGCTGACCAACTCGGAGGCAAGACTGTGCTCCGAAAAGGATCCTGAGGATGGAATTCACGAAGCTGGAGGTAGAATGACAAAAATTCAGAATTTTAAAAGGCCACATGGCTGGAGTTCTCCCTTTCCTAACTGCAATCATCCACTGCTAGTTGAGTGCAGGTTTTTTTTACAAGCATGCTACCTCAACTCAAGTGGAAATCATGTATGTATGTATGTATGTTTTCTTAAGTTTTATATATCATATATATCATAAATATATGATATTCAGCTTTGTTCAGGTATTTTCCCACGTCATTATAGTTGTGCTTTTAAAAAACTATAACTTTAAAAGCACAACTATAATGATGTGGGAAAATACTCTAACAAAGCTGAATACCATACATGTAAGTACCCACGAAACCTTAAATCTCTCTCTCTCTCTCTCTCTCTCTCTCTCTCTATCTAACTATCTATCTATAATTTTCCTTGGAAAAACAAGGGTGTGTTTTCAAACCACACCTCCTGGACTCTCCAAATGGATATCTGATGGACTGATATTTCTAGCCAGGGGTTATAAACACGACATTTTTCTATTGGTATTTTTATATATATATATCAAGAGGGGACTGGGGGGTGAGCCAAGGAAAAAGGGCAGGAGAGGGAGAAGCGGGGATGGGGGAAAGTGGGTGATAACACAGGACCAAAAAGCATGACAGGGTCTCCTGTTGCCGGTTTCTCCCGTTTCATAACAAAAGTTAGTGGGTTAATATGGATAAACGGGACTCCAAGAGCCCTTTTCATCACCTTCCTTAGTGAGGGTCACCTCAAAACTCTCTAATGGGAGAAAAGATAAACCCAAGTCTTCAGGAAAGACTGAAAAGAGGAGGAAACGAGGAAAAGGTCAAAAAAACACACAGACATTAGATTGAACCATCCCTCTCCCTCCACGTTTAAGTGCAACGCTTCAACCCCAAATGCATCAGAATCCAATCCCCACATTCAGTTCCCATTTTTGGCCCCCAAGCTCAGATTCCAGGGTCTACTTAGGCCTACTTTGGGAAAAGGTCACCTTCAGAGGTGGGTCTTCAGCCGGTTCTGAGCCGTTCTGGAGAACCGGTAGCGGAAAATTTGAGTCGTTTGGAGAACGGGCCCATCCCACCCCTGACTGGCCCCGCCAACCCCCTATCTCTTCTCCGCCTCCCGTTGAGTCCCAGCTGATCGGCTGGCTCTCCTTGGGTTGCCCTGCCCGGGAGAACGGAGCTGGGAAGCAGGTCAGGGAGGTAGGGAGGGAAGCACACAGAACCAGGATGAAACATCTTTGAATCCCACCAGCTTGGAAGCCATTTTTCTTGGAGGCTTCTGGGCTGCCACATTCCGTGCCTAGGAAATTGGGGAAGGAGGGAATTCATAGTGGGGTAGAAGAGTAGCCACAACAACATTCCTTTCTCAGAAAAGTCAAGGGCAAGTCGCCCTGCACCTGGAGGGGAGCGACTGGGGGCAGTCTCCCGTTGGAACGGAAGTATGGATGGGAGCATGTGATGGACGATTGGGGGCAGGGGTTGGCTTTGGGGCTTTTTTTGGGTTAGGGAACTCCCGGATTCGGGTTTCCCCCCAGATGTGCCAATATGACATCTCTAATAAAAGTGGACCTTTGGGAAGAAGATAATCTCGGGAGTCTCTTTCTTTGGAGGTTGTTACTGGGAGCGCTGACATTTAACCCGAATATCCTAACACTTGGACTAGTGTCCGCCAACAGTTTAAAGGCTGCAAGGGAGTTCAAATCGTGCTTTCAAACCACGCAAAAAGACACATCGAGGGGGGCGTCTCAGATGCCACTAAGCCCAACCATCCGCTTGTCCATATTCTTCCCGCATTCTGCAGAGCATCCGCTAGGAGCCTCACCTGCCACCTCAGTCCACATATTATCTCAAGTTCAGATACACAATGCAATACACAATGCTACATCAGTGGCATTAAAAGGGGGAGCTTGCGATCTTCTGCCCTTGAGCTGACACAAACAGTTAAGGATGGAATATTTTTTTCCCCCTAATATATATTCCAGGGGAATCTCAAAAAAAAAACCCCAAACAAACTCCAAACATCTAAAATTAAGGGGGACGTTTCAAAAGCAATTTACAATCCATCAGAGGCCTGCTGTTTATGCCTTATCTAAATCTTCTTGCGCCCTGAGAGGAAAACAGCTCTTTGAATCTGGCCCTTGGTTCAGCTTTGGGCAGCTTGAAAACAGGTCTGCAAATCAGGGCGTTTTTCTCAGTTAGAATATCCTAATCAGCATCCTGTAAATTTTCTTCCAGGGAACTCAAGGTGCCACGAAGAGGAGTCTTAGTCATTATCCTATCCTGGCAATCCTCAAGCATGAATCTGTTTAGGTTCCGAAGGTTCTCTCAAGATGTACCTTCAAACAAGGCCCCCCACAGCAGCGCTGGGTATCTTTTGAAAATTAGCAGCCTTTAAAAACTCTGATTTGATTAAAAGCTTCCCTTCTTAATTCCTTCCAGACATTTCGGATTAGCGTAGGTCGCCAAAGCAGCTTCATCCTTAAATTTGGGTTTTGAGCTCAGCCTTCGATGTGAAGGCGGAGATACTATCTGTTGGAAAACGTGAGTAATGCCTGGTCCTGAGGCCCTGGAAAACACCAGTTTCCCAAAGCCAGGCTCTGCTTGGATGGGAAATCCACAATAAACAGGAAACTAAACTTGCAAACAACTGCTATAAAGGACACAAGATATCTAAAAGGGGTATTTTTCCTGCTAAGTCACCTTTTGTTTCCCAAGCAAAGTCTAAAATCAAGAGGGAATATTAGACCTAACATGTTCTGAATGTATTGTATTTTTATAGCCTTGCAAACTGCAGAGATAGTATCAATCTGAAGGGGTTTTTTTCCACCCTATATTCAAGCCATTTTCATCTCTTTGAAACTGTGAATAATATCTGAAGGGGGAGAGGGAAAGGGAGGGAGAAATCCTAAAAGAATTTGAAATGGTTTTTATTACAAAGGTGTCAATTCAAGGCCAGGGAAGACTATAACCCCTAATGAAAAAAAAGGCCACTGTCTTTACATACCCCTTGAGCCATTTTTTTTTTTACTCTGGGCACCTGGGCAAGTCCCTGCAGTTTTCTTAGTAAGCATTTTTAAAAGTGGTTCGCCAGTGTCTCCTTTTCTAGAGGCTGAGAATGAGTGGCAGGCCAACGACCACTCAGTTACTTTCATGCCTAAGGGTGGGACTAAAACTCACAGTCTCCTAGCGATTGGCCCAAAGTCACCCAGCTCTCCAAGTGCTTCAAGGACCCTCTAAAAGGATGCAAATGACCAGTCAGTTGTCTGCAAGGAATATAAATCCTTCCATTCACCATCCTTTAGTCAGAGCTGAAGAAGCTTCTTGGAAGAGAAGCTTTAAAGAAAAAAAACAAGGAAGTCCAATTGCCTCCTGAAAAAGCACCCTGGTGACAGCCGTGACCTGGATGACAGAGAATCTCTACAGGCATTTAGCTATACAATTTGGGATGAACCCCCTTTGAATGGTGTGGGAGTACGGATGGATTTCCAGAAGGAAAAAAAATGCAGACTACAAGAACCAGGAGCGCCACTCATGTGACCCTGAGGACCCAGACAAACCTCCAAGTGGCCTCAAGGACCCTCTAAAAGGAGGCAAATGACCAGCTGTCTGCAAGGACTATAAACCTTTCCATTCCCCACCATCCAGTCAGAGCTGAAGAAGCTTCTTGGAGGAGAAGTAAAACATCTTCAAAGAAAAAAAAAAACAAGAAAGGCCCAAGATCCAATGCTGCTTTGTTCTTGAGAACTTTCAATCTCTAACTAACTGGTCCAATATCTTGAGGAGAAGAAGCCAGGTTAGCAAAGCATGCTATGTAAAAAAAACAAAACAAAAACAAAACGGTGAGTAGGTACTGGATAGAAAACTTGATCTGAGGATGGCAGCCAAGTCAGGAATTGGCTTGGCCAATCAAAACGGAAATCCGATGAGGGGTAAGGTGTCAAACCAGTGGTTCTCTGGCTTTCTGGTGCATTAGATTAGAAAACCAGGCTGAAGGGGGCCAAAGATCTGCCTTAACAAATGCAAAGGCCAATGCCGTCAAATCTCCAATTTAAAGCTTGAGCTAAGGGTTATGAACGCCACATGGCCTCCTACGCATAATCTCCTTATGTCAAATGAAGCCGAGAGGCTTTATCGCCCCTTTATTGACTCAAGTTCATTTTTGCAGCAGATTGCTGGCAGTCGGGATGGGTTGCAAGCCAGCCTTCCTTGATTACGCAGCCCAGTGAATACATATCCCCATTTTGCCTTTCACGCTATTCCAAACCACACAGGCCAAATAGTCACGTAGGAGCTGCAGTCCAAGTTAACTAACCTGCCAATTATTTGTCAGACGGAGTTCTGGTTTCATTCCACCACCACCCGCCACTTCTGAGAGCCAATTTCTCCAGAATTCTCCCCAACCTCAGTTTTATCATTCTGAGTTTTTTTCCACGGGGATAGCGCAGTCTGTTTTACGGGAAAACTTCTGCATACGCTTCTCTTGGGATGCGGTGGCTTCAGGGGCTAAGACGCTGAGTTTGTCGATCAGAAAGATCGGCCGTTCGAATCCCTAGCACTGCGGAACGGAGTGAGCTCCCATTCGTTGTCCCGGCTTCTGCCAACCTAGCAGTTTGAAAGCACGGGGGAAAAAAAAATGCAAGTAGAAAAATAGGGATCCCTTTGGTAGGAAGGGAACGGCGTTGCGTGCGCCTTCGGCGTCTAGTCCTGCTGGCCACATGACCACAGAGACGTCTTCGGACAGCGCTGGCTCTTTGGCCTTGTAACGGAGATGAGCAGCGCCCCCTAGAGCTGGAAACGACTAGCACGTAGGTGCAAGGGGAACCTTTTCCCTTTACACTTCTCCACCTCAAAGGAGCCTTGGTCACGAAGGAAAGCCTCCCTTACCAAACACTGTTAGCCCCATTTTAAGAAAGGCAATGGTGGTCCTTATTTCCTGGAGAGGCAGAAGTGAAGATGGTAGGAGGCATGAGGGGCTTCTGGTGACCCCCTCCTCCCCCTTCTTTCCCAATTTGGAACGTGATCTATCGGAACGATACTGTCGGCAGCATCGACATCGGTCAACCGAGCTCCTGGTGGCCACCCAAGGAGACCAGCACTCTTGCAGGAAGCATGGCAGGAACGCCCCCCACTTACCTGCAAACCGAAGCGGCGAATCTTTGTCCAATGCTATTAAGGGAGGGTCCAGGAGCACTGTGTTGTCATTTTCAGTAACAATGCCATGGTAGGTGGTTTCAATCCACGGTTTGTGCTTGTTAACTGCAAAATCAACGAACGGAACACCATTAATGACAAGAGAGTGAGGGGAACGGCCCAGCCCGGATACTTTCGGAAATGGCTGCATCTCCAGTGGTGGGATGCTGCCGGTTCGGACCGGTTCTAGCAAACCGGTAGTTCCGACCATCAGATGGCCCCGCCCTATCGTGTCCTTTATTTCCTCCTTTCCGACTCAGTTGATTCGCGTGGCGCAGCTGATTTCTGCGCCTCAGCTGTTCTACTTAACCGGGGCTGCCCTAGAAGGTAAGCGTTGGAGTGTCAAATTGCTGTATTCTGAATGCTGCTCACAGAACTGGTTGTTAAACTGGTTGCAGCCCGCCACGGCGCATCTCATCTATCCAAACCTCATGAGCTGACAGCTTGACATTAGCATGGGGGGGGGGGGTAGGGATGTAAGGGGGGGGAAGGGGGGGGGGGGGGGGAATGGAAGCGCAGCTGAGCCTTGTGAGAAGCTACAGCCAGCCAAGGTTAAGTCAGGAGATGCAGAACTGGGGACCAACCACCTGTTTCCTAAACAATATACAAGCACCTTTTTGGATAACCACGGGATGGCGGGGTGGTGGTGGTGGAGAGGGAACTTTCCTCTGTATTGTTTGCATGGGAAAGCCTCAGATTTGGCTTATCGTTTTTTTTATTTAATTAATTTTTATTTATTTATTTATTTATTGAATTTATATTGCCACCTATTCCCCCATGGCGACTCAAGGTGGCTTACAGAATACAAAAACCACATTTAAAACAACAAAAACAAAAAAGATGCTACTTCTATAGCCAGGTTAAGCTTCAGTAAACTACAGGTGGCCCTCGACTTACGATCACAATGGCGTTCCACATTTCTGTTGTTAAGCGAGACGTTTGCTAAGTGAGTTTTGCCTTAGCAACGGTTGTACAGTGAATCCCTGCGAACGGATAGGTTAGCCAATCCGGTTGTGAAGTAAACCTCGCTTCCCCACGGACTCGGCTTCTCAGGGAAGGGGATGGCATGACTTTTGGATGCAGCAACAATGGTCGTAAGTACGAACCGCTTGCCCAGCATCTGAATCTGAGTCACGTGATCGTGGTGATGCTTCCCCCCTGAAAAGGTTGTAAATCACTTTCTTCAAAGCGCCACTGTAACTTTGCACGGTCACTAAACGAATGGTTGTTAAGTCGAAGGCTATCTGTACGTTCTTGGCCAAAAAAAATCCAATCAAATGGCTGTGAGTCTTTCTTTGCTAGATGGCGGAGTGGGATGGTTGACATTTCCATTTAATTAATCCTGTGTCTGTGATTCAAAATATTACCCTGGAAAGCAAAATCCAGATTAGGAGCCCCCCCATTATCCCCCACACATTCATTGACTCTCATCTGGATGACTGTCCTCTCTGTGCCCTTGGAGACTCTGCATCAGTCTGTCATCTGCACCTCTGTCACTGTCTGGTTTGGTTCTGCAACCCAACAGGACAGACCCAGACTCCGGAGAGGAATTAGGACTGCAGAAAATAGCAATTGCTACCAACCTGCCTTCCATGGAGGACCTGTATCCTTCAAAAAGAGGGCTGTGAAAATATTTACAGATTCCTCACATCCCGGACATAAACTGTTTCAACTCCTTCCCTCAAAATGACAATATAGAGCCCTGCACACCGGAACAACTAGACACAAGGATGGTCTTTTCCTCCATGCCATCACTCTGCTAAACAAGTAATTCCCTCAACACTGTCCAACTATTCACAAAGTTCTGACAGTGAGAACAATCAACCAATGGAACAGAAGTTGTGGGAGCGCCATCCCTTGAGACCTTCAAGAAGAGACTGGACTGCCATTTGTCAGAAATGATGTAGGGTCTCCCTCTTGGGTGGGGGGGTTGGACTAGATTTCCTACAAGGTCCCTTCCAACTCTGATTATCTGTTAATACTGAACTAGGATTCTCAGAAGCTGCCATAGACAAGATAGTAACATCCGCCATCACTAGCATCCCGCAAGATTTAAAAAAAAAATTGAATTACTTTGGTTTGCACGCAGCACTGCATGCAGAAGGTTGCATTAAATAAGACCTGTTCCCTTCATGAAGGATAATAATATAATGTCCCAGCTGAAAGTCCGCAGATTCTGCTGCCAGAGTAAAAGGAAAGATTAAGGCTTTTTTTCACAAAAATGTCTTTTACCTTAGCAATAGGTTTTGTTATTTAAGATTTAATGCACTCTGTGGAAGGCTGGCAACCTTCAAACTGTTCTTGGAGCACTGAAAATAGCACAGGGCTTTATCTAAAAAAGGCTAATGCAGGAGAGAGAAAATCCGTATTGATTAGGTGAAAAGGAAAAAAAAAATAGCACTCAGAGCCCAAGAGCATTAGGGCTGCTTTATGGCAAAAGGATGATATTTGACCCCCACCCCCAGGGACTGGTTTATCCATACAGGTAGTCCTCAGTTTACAACAATCCATTCAGTGACCGTTCAAAGTTACAACGGCAATGAAAAAAGTGCCTTAGGGCCGTTTTTCAGAGTTACAACGTTCGGGGCCTCCCCATGGTCACGTGATCAAAATTGAGAGGCTTGGCAACCGGCTCGTATTTATGACGGTCGCCATGCCCCGGGCTTATGGGATTCCCCCGCTTTGGCGACCTTCTGACGAAAGCAAAGCCGGAGGGAAGACCGGGTGCGCTGACCCGCCGTGTGACTAATGCCATGGCTGCAGCGATTCCTTTAATAACGGGGTTAAGAAAAGACGTAAAAAGGGCAAAGCTCTGTTAACAAGCGTCTCGCTTAACAGCAGACGTGTGTGGGCTCAACTGTGGTTGTACGTCAAAATGGATGTGCATCACAAAACATTGAAGGGTGGCTATCTTTCAGGTTCCTCTAGTCTAGTAGCCAATTTGAGCTGGTGTTCAAAATCTTAGCACCAGGCAGTAAGATAACCCATTAGCTAGGTTTCAGGGATTGTCAGAAAAGGATAAGAGGGTTAGGTTAGGTTTGGGGGGGAAAAACTGAAGCCACACAGACAGACAAGGCAATCCTAGTGAGAAAGTTCTTGCTGGTTCAGGTTTAGGATCCAGGAAACCTTTTGTAAGTTGCTCAGAATCTACTTCCTAGTTATTGCTGCTGTTTATAACCTCTAACAACCCAGAATTAAAAAAAAAAGTGATTCAGCCTGGAAATGAAGAACAGCTAAAATGCCGAATTTCACCTGCTACATTTAAGCGGCAAGCAAACAAACACCTACTATTAATTATGGTTTATTATTCGGTTCCGCATTCTCTTGACTGTTACTGTTGAAATTTGGTGGTGGGAGAAACCAACAACCCCCTTATTTAAAGTATGTTATTTCAGGTGTGTTTCTCAGGTATCGGAGAGGAAGGTATCAAGCAAAAAGATCTTTCCTAAAGCACAAAAGCTTTTAAGAAGAAGAAGAAAAAAAAAAGGCTCAACATGTTGTACAGGTAGTCCTTGACTTACAATAGTTCATTTAGTGACCGTTCAAAGTTACAACAGTTCTGAAAAAAGCGACTTGATGACCGTCTCCCCTATTTTATGAGCTTTGCAAGCATCCCCACAGTCACGCGATCAAAACTTAGGTGCGGGGCTACTGACTCGTATTTATGATGGTTGCAGTGTCCCGGAGTCACGTGATCCCCTTTTGCGACCGTCCGACAAGGAAGCCAAAGGGGAAGCCGGATTCACTTAACGACCAGGTGACTAACTTAACTGCAATGAGTCAACTTAACAACTGTGGCAAGCAGGGTCGTAAAACGGGGGCCCCTTAGCAAATGTTTCGCTGAGCAACTTAAATTTGGGGCTCAACTGTGTTCGTAATTCGAGGACTCCCTGTCAATGAAGGTTTCTCCCCTGAAAGGGCCTTTTCAAAGCAGGTTCCCTCACACCCCAAACCAAAGTGTTCTCCAGCGGCGTTCCTGCCTGGGTTGAGAAGCACAGACGGCAAAAGATGCGAAAGCCAAGAGGGGAAGAGGCCTCCTTGCTACGAAACAAGCAATCACGAGACAGGAGCACCTATTTAAAAAGAAGCCACCCAAATTTTAGATCCCTCCTAGGCCAAATGTCCCAGCTGCGTTCTCAACTCTTCCTACAATTCGGAGAAGGGACTGAATCCCAAAGTAGGTGCTTTGGAAAGAAGGGTGAGTTGAATTCAAAACACCAGCAAACAAACAATCCATCAGAATAAAGCCGGAAGGGACCTTGGAGGTCTTCTAGTCCAACCCGCCCCCCCTGCTCAAGCAGGAGACCCTATACAATTTGAGACAAGGGGCTGTCCACTCTCTTCTTAAAAGCCTCCAGTGATGGAGCATCCACAACTTCTGGTGGCAAGCTGTTCCTCTGGTTAATTCATGGTTCTGTCAGGAAAATTCGCCTTAGTTCTACATTACTTCTCCTTGATTACTTTCCATCCATTCCTTCTTATCTTGCCTTCTGGTGCTTTGGAAGATAAATTGATCCCCTATTCTTTGCGGCAGCCCCTCAAATACTGGGATGCTATCACGTCACCCCTAGTCCTTCTTTTCAAACAAGGAGACCCAACTTCGTTAAAGCTACGCGGTGATCCCCTCTAGTTAATCCCCAAGATTAAAACATATAATCTCCTCTCCCGGCTTCCAGTTTTAAGTCATCAATTCGCTACAGCACTGCTGTCCCGAAGGAAAAATATTTGTAAACAAAGAGCTGACTATCTCAGGGATCATCCTGTATAAAGCGCCTAAAAAGAAATAAAATAAAATAAATCCCACAAGGAATGTTTCTGAGGATCAGAGCTGCTCCCAAAATCAATGCATTGATCCCGAAGACTAATCCGTAGGAGGATGCGAATTATTCAAGTGCCACTAAATGGTGGATAGGCGGAAGATGGAGGATGTGATTAAATCACTGTTCATATCTTGCATCTATTTTTTTTTTCCCAAGACAGACTTGCGTCTAGAGACTGCAAATCATTATTGTACCTATGGGCCGAAAGCCAGTGTATATTCACAGATTTATTTGCAAAAACTGCTTAGCTTTATAAAAAAAATATATCTTATTAACCTGCCTTCTGCACTCTTGCTTACATTAGGCCATCATTCAAACTTGATAAAGTGCTGAGAGGCATCACCTAACATCCCCCTGGCATTCAGGATTCCTTCCATAGTTGCAGGCAGAAAAAGACAGCAGCTCGCTCTGGGTGGAAACAAAGAGATTTTCTGGCCCAGTTATTTCTTCTTAATAAATCAAAGTTATTCCTGTAGCACTAGAAAAAGCTGTTCCGGTATAAGCCTGCTCAGTCATTCAAAGTTTGCCTCAGCAATTTTTGTCCTCTACAATATCTCACACTAATGCACAAGTATTCTTCCAGAATTTAGCCTCTGCCTTTATTGCATCCATAACCTTTAAAAGGACAAGCTTCCCCCCCACCAAAAAGGAGCGGGGAGGAAGACTTCAAATATGTTTTGACAAGTGGAAACAACACAATTTTCTCGATTAAAATACAAACAGTTTTAAGATAGCAAGCCTTGCGGTGCCTGGAAGGCACAGGAATTGCCAGGGAAGATTAATTCAACATGAAAACTCTTATCTATCGCTTGCTTTTAAAAGTGCCAAAGGGTTTATTTTGGCTCTCATTCTCCAGTGCTAATCCTCTGGATCTCTGCAAGGAAACTGAAGAAAATGAAGCAGGAAACTGACACCTTCCCCAGGTATGGCGAAGGCTGGGTCCCCCAACTGTGAAGCAAAATTTCAGTCTGCTGTGCTTTTCTTGTGCCAGCTGGGGGGAAAAAATCAATCCAGAGTGAATTTATCCTTTTGAAACTAAGACACTAACACAGCATTTAAAAGACACTAATACAGCATTTAAGCCATCTCACGTGGCCCTTGTTTTCGGTTTCCACATCTAATAGAAATAATAACCCTGAGGTGTTTCTGCAATGCGTAACCTTCCCTGCCTCAAGGCCGAGAAATACCTCTCCACAAAGGGCTTTCCAGAAGACAAAAAAATTCCCCGGATTTGATGCCCTTGGTCGGCAATCAGAAAAACTACTCCACCAGCAAATGCACAAACCCTGCAGCTCGGTCTGTCTGTCTGTCTGTCTGTGTGGGGGGGAGGATGGACAGAGAAAGGTAGAGAGATGGAGAGAGAGATGGAGGGAGGGAGGGAGAGAGAGATGGAGAGAGAGAGAGAGAGAGAGAGAGAGAAAGAGAAAGAGAAAAAGGAAGAAAAAGAGAAAGAGAAAAAGTAAAGAGAAAAAAAGAGTAAGAGACACACAGGCGTTACCAAGAAGCAGATTCACCACACTTAGAGTTTACCTTTCCTTACCACTAATAACAACTTTGAACTTCCATATCTCAAACAGGATGACAACAAATAACTGGTGTGGAAGGAAGATGAGAGATGAAGAGTGCTTTATTTAAACAAAAAACAAAAAAACCCCAAAGTTTGCCTCAGTATGTCTGCTGCAGGTTCCTCCTTCCCCCACCAAAACATTGTACCTTGAAAATCATAAAATCAGAATAAGCGTTCTTGTAAGAGACAGAAAATGGTTGCTGTGGGTAAAATTATTGGGGGGAAGGGGGTGATAGTGTGTGTGTGTGTGTATTTGCAAAGGGGAATGAAAGATGCCTGAATCTCAGAAAATATCCTGCATTCCACAGAAGATACGTACCGTGTTACCTATTGCATGTTCTGTCTGTTATGAATCACACAGTGTGAAGTGGGGAGAGAGTGTGTGTATGTGTGTGCAAAGTACACAAAAGAGGGAAGGTCTGTCCTTGCATTGGGGTTATGAACCGGAAAAGATAGAAGTCATGAAGAAATTAAATATCCCTATGTGTGATTAGCAGGTAATGAGGAAGAAGGAAAAAAATATCTTGCAACAGAGTATTATGCACACAATTACCCCTGAATTCAATGGGGCTTAGTCCCAAGTAAGTACAACCCAAACACAAGGGGGGAGGGGGGGGAGGGAGGGAGAGAGAGGGGGGCAAAAGTTGAACTCTGCATTTTTAAAAATCTCCGTTTGCTGGCTGTCCGTGTGAAATGCTTTCAGAGGTTATTAGATCACGCATTAATGTATCGCTGCGTTTATAGTGCACTACGGTTACAGTGGAAAGCATACTAAAATATTCTACAGCATGTACAATGTACATTGCTAACCATTAAAATATACGTCAGTTGCATCTTCTGTTGTTTTAGCGTGAAATCTTATAATCTCCGTAAGCTGCGCAGAACTAAGAGCAGCTTTTCTATCTTCGTGTGTGTGTGTGTGTGTGTGTGTGTGTGTGTGTGTGTGTGTGGCTGCATCGAAACATTTTGTGCATCTTTGGTGAGGATGCTTCTGTCAAATCAAATCCCAATGCTGTGCGTGTGTGTGTATACGTAATACACACGCAACACTGCATCTGTGAAGGCTAGGCATCTGCGCACCAACAAAATGCAACATGGTGACTCTTCCTTGGATGGCAATGTTGTGAAATCTATCACACAGCCTAACAGCTTCTCTTTTGAACTGCAACCGAATGCACAGCTAACACAACACTGCCCCTCCTCTGATGCCAAGCACATCCACATATAACACAATGCTGTGAAGGCTCTCCCTAAAGGCTTTCTCTAACAAATCCCTGTGACTTCTCTTTCAGATTGTGCATAGGTAACACAACGACTGACCTCCTCTCTTGTACAATACACACAGACTACTACACTGCACCTGCTCTCTCAGACTGTGGAGAGAGAACACATCCTTGTGATTTTTGTTTCCCACAGCAACCCGGTCTCTTTTTTCATCTCTAGGTTATATATCACCCACCTGAATTAATTTTGTCTCGAACTACAATCCCCTGAGTCTCACAACACTGTGTGTTGGATTTTGCATAGGCAACACAACACTTGGCCTCCTCTTCCGGAGTGTGCATACCAGTCAACATACCACTTGGCCTTCTCTCCCACGCTGTGCATATGTAACACAACACTGAGCTTTCTCTCTCCTATGGTGCAGATAAAATACAAGACCCCACTTCTCCTAGAAGTGCAGTCCTGCGTAGAGAACACAATCTGGAGATTTCTCTCTCTCTCAGCCTGCCCATCCATCCATCCATGTAAATATCACACATTTGGGTGAAATTTTTCAGATGGCAACTCTATGGATATAACTTGTAGTTATTCCTTCAGATTGCAATCCTATGCAGAGAGAATACTATTCATCTATCCTTCTATCATATCCATCCCACTTTTCTCTATCTCCTGCTATGTAAATACTACACACTTGAGTGCATCTCTTTCAGAGATGCACCTATGCAGACAGAACACTGCCTATCCACCTATGTATCTACCTACCTACCTATCCAGCCACTCCTTCCATCCACCCATTCCATCTATCCATCTATTCCTTCCTTCCATCCATCTGTTCTATCCCATCCATCCATCCTTCCCATCCACTCCACTCACCCATCCATTCTATCCATCCAGCCATCCATTCCTTCCTTCCACCCATCCCATCCCATCCATCTATTCTATTCCATCCCATCCATTCTATCCTTCCATCATCCATTCTTACCCATCCATTCTATCCATCCATCCACCCAATCCATCCATCCTTTCATCCATTCCTCCTATCCACCCATACCATCCATCCTTTTCTTCCTTCCACCCAATCCACCCATTCCTCCTATCCACCCATTCTATCCATCCACCCTTTCATCCATTTCTCCTATACACTCATTCCATCCACCCCTTCCTTCCTTCCACCCAATCCATTCACCCTTTCATCCATTCCTCCTATCCACCCATTCCACCCACCCATTCCACTCATCCATCCATTGCTTCCTTCCTTCCACCCAATCCATTCCTCCTATCCACCCATTCTATCCATCCACCCTTTCATCCATTTCTCCTATACACTCATTCCACCCACCCCTTCCTTCCTTCCTTCCTTCTACCCAATCCATCCATCCATCCTTTCATTCATTCCTTCTATCCACCCACCCACCCTTTCCATCTAGGGCACTTTTCTCTCCCCCCACTCCCTCCTGCAAACTCCCCACCCCCACCCTTGGGTGCATCTCCTTCGGGGAAGGGGGGAGGGGTAGCAACCCAACGCCCCTGCACCCACCCCCTTTCTCTCAAGGATTGCCCCCCCCCGTGCAGACTGAAACAGACACAACCTGACGACCTGCAGCCTGCAAAACCCACTCTGCCCCACCTCTGCACCTGTCCCCCCACCTCCCCATCCCCATCCCGCACCTGGGCCTTCTCTTTAAGCCCCCTCCCCTCTCCAGGCGCTTATACACCACTATCCCCCCCCCCTCAGTATTTGCCTTGCAGCCCCCTGCCCTCCCCCGCTCCCCCTCCCCTTGAGGCGCGCGAAGACACCCCCCCCAAAGTCAGGCGAGGCCGCGTCTCGTGACAGCCCCCCCCCAAAGCCTCGTCAGGCGTGCCCCCCCCACTCTTTGCCCCCCGCTCCCCACACACACACACACCCCGCACCCTTCGCCTCACCTCGGGCAGCGCGGAGGCCGCCGCAGAGCAGCGCCGCCAGGAGGTAGGCCGGGGCCAGCAGCCACATCTCGGCGCCTCAAGGGCCCGACGGCGCCCCCGGACGCCGAGGAAGGGGGAAAGAAGGGGGGAAAAAAAAGACCGGGCGAGCGAAACAGACGGACGGGCGGGCGACCCCCTTCGCTCCGGCGGCCGCCGCGTCCTCCCCCGCCGGCGACGAACTAAGATGGCGGCGCAGGCGCTCGCCTCTCCTCCCGCACCCGTTGCTAGGCGAGGGAGGGAGGGACCAACGGGGAGCGACGGGAGGGGGGGAGAAGGGGCGTACCATCTGCACCAGGGAAGCGGGGGAGAAGAAAGGAAAGGATGGATGGATGGATGGAAGGGAGGAAGGGGAGGGGCGGGGCCTCTTCGCTGGAGAAAGGGATTTATTTATAAAATAATAATAAAAAAGCATTATTATTGAAACTAATTTCATGTAATACTAATTTTTCCCACCACTTATATACCGTGTGTGTGTGTGTGTTTGTGTTTGTGTTTTTGTGTGTGTGTGTGTGAGAGAGAGAGGGGGGGGTAGTCCTCGATATACGACCACAATTGAGCTCAAAACTTCTGTTGCTCAGGGAGACATTTCAGTGAATTTTGCCCCGCTTTACGACCTTCCTTGCCACTGTTAAGTGAATCACTGCAGTGAAGGGAACCTGGGCTTCCCCATTGACTATACTTGTCTCATGGTCACAAAAGGGGATTCCATGACCTCCCCAGGACACTGCAACGATCATAAATATGGGTCAGTCGCTGGGCGATTTGGATCACATGACCCTGGGGAATCCTGCAAGCGTCACAAGTGTGGGAAACGGTCATAAATCACCCTTTTTCAGTGCCTTTGTAACCGCACTAAAAGAACGGCTGTAAGTCAAAGGCTACCTGTATAGGTAGCATGAAAATGTGATTGTGCATTAAACAGAGAATAATATCTTAGCACTGAACATTGCATAGATAAAAAGATAAATGCAGCTTACAACCAGGGAAGACAGACAGAACGCAATTCTCTTGCGGCCAAACGGCACACCACGTTCATCCAAATCAAGCGAATAAATATTAAATACGAGCTAGTTAACCGTGCTTCGCTATGAAACTATGTGGTCGGGCTTATTTTGGGGGGAGGAAAATAAGGGGGAGGGGATTCTGCCTCTGCCTACCAGCATCCATCGGTATTCATCTGGCTGGCGTCCTGTCAGTGTGAGAGAGTTGAGGGCTGTTTGGAAACTGAAGCAGTATTTGCTGTGTGAGGAAGGAGACAGCAAGGAGCCTGGGCGTGGCTTAGCTCAACTGTTCTGTCCTAAAGCTGCTTGGGGCTGTGAAACTGAAACTCCTGTCCTCTGATTGCGTTTTACATTTGGAAGAGATTTCTTTTCAGGTGGGGCGGTGAAGTAGAACTCCTTAGCATCGGAGCATGTTAATAATAATATACAAAATAATGCTCTGATGGTCATTTCAAAAAATCCTTTCTTACTGAGCACCTAGAAGCCAAGAGGAACATATCTGCTGAATTTCAAGTTTGTAGGCTTTACAGTTCTGGAGATTTTGTGATGATGCGTGACTGGTATTTCACTTTTATATATATAAACACAAAACCTGGATGTTGGTTGGCCTTGCTTCTAAACCCTATGTTGGAAAAAAAATGGAAAGCAATCTTCTGCTTCTTTTTTCTTTGTTTTTTTTTTTACCCATCGAGGTCAAATGTTGGAATAAATGACAAATAACAAGTAGGTGGAATTTGCAACTGGGGCAAATTCTCCAGGATTTGGTCAAAGTGGAGGCGAGACACCCAGAACAATACACAAAGATAAGCAGGAAAAAAAAAAGAATGTTACATGTTCAATTTTGAAGTCTCAGGAAATAACAGGCAGTGCTCCAAAACTTGCTTGGATTCTTGACATTTTTATAGCGGCCAACTCTTTGTGGTCCTTCCTTTAGTGCCGGCATAAGAGAGGGCCGATCAGAATGTCTGTGGATAAACCAGGCGGCCATTAAGTGAGTCGTATCTGATTTTACGACTGTGGTTGGTAAGCAAATCACCACAGTGAATTGTGTTTTGGGGCTTCGGACAAAAACCCAAGTGTTTTCCCAAGCATAAAAAATTTGCAGTATCCAAACTGGGTTGGCCAGGTTGGTGGAATTATTGAGTCTGTCATCTGCACCTCTGGTTTGGTTCTGCAGTCCAGCAAGACAGGCACAGACTTCAACAGATCATTAGAACTGCAGAAAATACCATGGCTACCAACCTGCCTTCCATCGAGGACCTGTATACTGAATGAGTCAAAAATAGGGCTGTGAAAATATTTAGAGACCCCTCACATCCTGGACATAAACTGTTTCAACTTCTACCCTCAAAACAATACTACAGGGCACTGCACACCAGAACAACTAGACACAAGGGCAGTTTTTTCCCGAATGCCATCACTCCGCTAAACAAATTAATTCTCTCAACACTGTCAAATTATTTACTAAGACTGTATTACTATTATTATTCTCATCCTTCCTAATACCTATCTCTTCCCCCTTATGAATATAACCATATTGCTTGTTATCTTTAAAAATTTATATAGTTTTGTTTCCTAGTATGATTTGATTGCTTATTTAGTAACCTATGACTATCACTAGGTGTTGTATCTTAAGATTCTTGATGAATGTACTTCATTTTTCTTTATGTATGCTGAGAGCATAGGCACCAAAGACAAATTTCTTGTGCGTCCAAAAACACTTGGCCAATAAAGAATTCTATTCTATTCTATTCTATTCTATTCTATTCTATTCTATTCTATTCTAATTCTATTCTATTCTGAGAGGGATACCACACAGAGATGTCACATCGAAGTAGCAAATAGCTCTATGAATTCCTTGGAGAAAAGACAAGATGAATGTCAAACTAAGGAACAGATGAATGGCTAAGCTACAGCTACGAGAAATCTCAGTTAGAAAAATCAGATACCAAAGGAGAAAGAAAAGAGGAGAGGACTAAAATAAATCTTGGGCCCCAGTGATTCAGGTTTCCTCATTGTAAAATGCTTTGATTGTTTCCCGTGTTTTCTGATTCTCCCGCAGAGAATAATAAAAATTTGAAAGCCTTTATATCACAGTACGCAGTTCAAGTCTTGGTGAATATCTTCTGAATAGCTGCCTTGTCCTCCACCTCTGTCTATTTTGTTGTCTGTAGGTTTCTCTGAGCATGAAATAACATTAACCCACAAAACCGTTTAGCTTTTTTTTTTCCCCTTTAGAATCTGAAGCTGGTTGCTGTCAAGGCAAGAAAAAAAAAAGGCGCTGGATTGTATAAATAGGTAATCGTATTAATAATGGAAGAGTCTGCAGCCTTGCCAATAGCAAATTTTCCATAAGGGGTCTTTGAGGAAGCCCAACCCTGGAAGAAGGGGGCTTTTAGGCTAGACTTCAACCCAAGCACTGCCTGGTTGCTTGGCTGGAATTGGGCAAAGCAAGGGAGCCACCACAATTGGTGGTTTGGCAGAATTTTTGATGGCTTCCTACCGTCCCACCTCACCGGAAGGCAGACCTAGAATCCATCGGCTGCCTTTTGCAAAAAATCAGAAAAGACACGGAGAGAATACGCTTGGAAGCCTCTGGGGTGTTAACTGTTTCCAGCTTGAGTTTTATTTTTAATTCGGTCACGTGGGCCCGTGGGGATGGCCATGTCCCCCAGGCAGGGCTTTTTTTTAAGGGGAAGAGAAGGGGGTGGGGGGAATCAATGTAACTGATCATTTCCTGTGGACGGCCTCTTTGCCTCCAGGAAAAAAAAAAATCCCTTTTATTAAGAGAGCGATTCATGACCAAACAGGGGCAGCGGGCAGAATGGGGTGGATCACTTTTGGAGCCCTCTTGGGCATGCTGTCCTGGGTGAGGTAGGGATGAACGGCAGGAAATTGGTTAGATAAAGGTATGGCCACCTGTTTGGGGCAGCCCTGCGTGAGAAGTTTTATATCCAAATACACATTTATTCTTTATACTGTTTCCATTTTCCCGTAAAATATTAACAATGGTCTGAGAATCCGTGTCTCCAAGTGAGTAATAGCGTTATATACTGCTTTCCAGTCCTCTCTAAGCGGTTTGCAGAGTCAGCCTCTTGCCCCTAACAATCTGGATCCTCATTCTACCCACCTCGGAAGGATGGAAGTCAACCCTGAGCCGGTCGGTCAGGATCAAACTCCTGACAGTGGGCAGAATTAGCCTGCAATATTGCATTCTAACCACTGGGAAGGAAGGAAGGAAGGAAGGAAGGAAGGAAGGAAGGAAGGAAGGAAGGAAGGAAGATAGCAATAGCCCTTAGACTTATATACCACTTTACAGCTCTCTCTCTAAGCAGTTTATAGAGTCAGCCTCTTGCCCCCAACAATCTGGGTCCTCATTTTACCCACCTCGGAAGGACGGAAGGCTGAGTCAACCTTTATATTTAGGGTCAATTTAGCTAACAACTAGACTGACAGATCTTGGCTATTCTGAATTATTTGGTTGCAAAGGCAGATCTTCCAGGGCTTTGATCTATCATTGTTAAGAGCCGCGGTGGCACAGTGGTTACAGTGCAGTACTGCAGGGCTACTTCTGCTAACTGCCAGCTGCCTGCAATTGGACAGTTCAAATCCCACCAGGCTCAAGGTGGACTCAGCCTTCCGTCCTTCCCAGGTGGGTAAAATGGGGAGCCGGATTGTTGGGGGGGCAAGAGGCTGACTCAGTAAACCGCTTGAAGCACTACAAAGCGGTATATCGGTCTAAGTGCTATCGCTATTGCCCCTCATCTTACGTTCCCATATTTGGGGTAGCTCTGCCTCCTCCCCTCTCCCTCCTTCCCCGGATCATCTCTGTGGGCTGCCCGAAGAGGCTGCAGACAAATTGAAAAAGCACATTTTTGGAGAGGCAGGAACTGTCAGCTAACGGTGTGGAAAGGCTGACTTTTTTTTTTCCCGTGAACGGAAAGCAAGCAGCAGAAAATTAGATCAGAGTGGGACAACGGAGGGAGAAAATGTCTCCGGATGTTGACGGTGGGTAGGCGCATTCGTCTGTGAGAAACAGCATCTCTAAACGCAACTTGACCTTCATGTTTTTTTTTTTCCTCCACTGAGGAGCCCAACGTGTGCTGCCGAACTGCAAAACTACTTAAGGACTGAATGGAACAACCAGCGGAAAGCACGACATCTGGCAGTCCCCCTTTAGAAACATCAGCAGTAAGGTTCTAGTCCTCAGGGGGACTGCTGAAACCTTGGATGACAGAATGCCAGAGTTGGAAGAGACCTTGGAGGTCATCTAGTCCAGGGGTTGCCAACCTTTTGGACCTCAGGGATCACCGAATTCGTAATTTTACATCCCGCAGACCAGAGACCCTGGGAAAAATCCCCCCCCCCAAAAAAAAAGTCTGCAGGAAAATTCCCCACCCTGTTTTCTTACTGATCAATCATTCTTTATTTGAGATTGCAGGATACCATCTTCAGCTCCGTTCTCAGGAAGAGGGAGGGAGGGAGGGAGAGAAAGGGGGGGAGAGAGAGAGAGAGAGAGAGAGAGAGACTTTGGGCTTCATGCAAGGAAAGCAGCAGAAGCCGCAGAAGTCTTTCTTTCTCTCCCCCCAAACTCCGCCAGAAATGAGCCTTTGCCGGCGCAGCCTCTTGGAGCAGGAGGCCTTGCAGGGTCCCAAAGACTCATTTCTGGCAGAGTTTGGGGGAGAGAAAGACTTTTGCTGCTTTCCTTGCATGCAGCCAAAAGCAGAAGAAGAAAAAAGCAGAAAGCAGCAGCCCAGTAGCCCAGGCGAGGCACATGGGATGAGGGGGGCAAGATCCCACCTCAGCCCTTTCCCCCCTCCCCTCACTACCTCCTGTTGTTTGCAATGCAAGCGACCCAAGCCTTGTGTTCCCGCGGGCCACGTAGGTAGCGCAGTGTTGTGTTTCTGCGCAGCCTGGATTTTAAAATATGTTCGTCTCCTTTGCTGCAACTTAAGAGGGCAGACATGTTGCTTCTTGAGGTGAAACAGCCAAAAAATCACCCCTAAAAATCAGTGAGACATATCTATAGGGAAGATGGGGGTATTTTTTTTCCTTTGATCTCCACAGCAACCTTACGAGGTAGGTCGGGGGAAGAGATCAAGAGTGGCCCTCACTCTCCCCAAACTTGAGTTAGCAATTGGGTTTATGTGAGCCAAGGAAAAGTCAAACAGATTTAAGGGCCATTTTTTACAGACCAAAATTCCTTCCCTCCATGGTCAGGCTGAGGCCATTCTAATTTCACCTGATCATGTGTGATCCCTGGGAAACAGGCTTTCTGACCCAACAGGGGAAGGCCAGCTAAATACGGTTTATTCCAAAGATCACGGCTTACCAAAGGAAGGGAACTCCACGTTCTGGAGCCGATGCCAGTTAATTAAACCTGCAGAGGGCAGGAAGGAATTGCGGAGGGAAGTTATGTTCTCCTTTACTTATATACCATTCAGAAGTTGCCAAGCTTGCCTCTTTCGGCGAGTGGGATGCTACCACTGCCAAACCACGTGTGGCCATTGGTCTTTTAGCCAACGAGCCAATGAGAGATGCCCCCAAATGGTGCCACCAATCAGGCACCGGCTGGTTTGGAGGGGGAAATATAATATATAATATTTTGCCTTTTTAATATTTCCTAAAACATGTCATTCTTCTAGGAGAGGGCTGGGTGCTAACTTTCCACAGTTCTCCCGATGCTTAACCTGGTGGGAAATCTGATCTACCCCTCAAAATCCTGCCTTTCCCCTCATGGGCTCCAAAGCTCTGCCTGGAGCGGTTTACTCAGTCGTGGGGGTGAATGTACTCGGTGCTGCTAATTCAAAAAAAAGAGCATCAACACCCAGGCGACGACATCCTACGGCCTGTGACTGAGCTTGCCGCGTAGACACCATCGGCCTCTGTTATTAGCGTTATGCGCCTTTTATTCCGACGGCATATTAATTGCATCCTTTGCTTGGTGGCTTGTTAGTACAATTATAGGCCTTTGCTCCTCATTCCTTCAACCCGCCTTCCTTGTTACTTCTCCAAGGAGGAGGTTCGGCAGTCCCACGGAAGCTCAGAGTGTAGCGTTATTATTCAAGAATACTACAAAGTGCTCGACAAGGCCCTTTCTCCTTGCAGAGAGAAACGAAGAATTCATCGTAAAACTAAAAAAAAATAAAAAATAAATGTGGATTCCCTCTCTTACACATGATTGATGAATCTCTGTTGTGGTTGCCGGACCGCTGAGGCCTCGGAGTGCAAGACCGCAGCCTGCGTGTGATGCAGGGATGGGGCCAGGACCTTCAGGGAGTGGAAGGCTGCCTTCGGAGATTGTGGAGGCTGGCAGCACTAATGAAGAGTTCCCCGAGGAGCCTGGGCCCAGTGCGCATGCGCCAGTGGTGGGATTCAATTTTTTTTTTTACTACCGGTTCTGTGGGGGTGGCTTGATGGGCGTGGGAGGCAAAGGATACTGTAAAATCTCCAGTCGGAGGTGGCATTTGCCGGGTCTCTGAACTACTCAAAATGTCCGCTACCGGTTCTCCAGAACTGGTTAGAACCTGCTGAATACCACCTCTGGCGGGAGCGCAGGGCTGTTTGAAGGAAAGAGCAGCTGTAGCAGCATGGGCGACTCGGGAGTAAGGTTGCAAGACCTGGATTCTTTGCAGGAAGCAAAGTTTATTGTACTTCAAGCCTTGTGGAAGTTCAGACTATCTTGGTTTGTGTTGGAAGAGTTTCTGTTTGGAGTATTTCTTGGCAACTTCCCAATAGAAGATACTGACTGGAAAAAGGTAGAGGTGACATCAGATCTAAAGTACAGAGTCTTCTGCCTTTAAGAACAGAACAAAAAGTAGCTCTGGATCCTAAATAAACAAGAAGGGCAGAGACAAGGGACTCACAACTGGGGACAAAAACTACATACTGGCTGAAGATGAAAAAGGCCCAACAACTTATGTGCATTGGTGAAGGGACTCACTACAAAAGTGCTGGTTCAAACATACCATCAAAGGACTCAGATGAGGGGCCAAGACCATTAGCGAGTGGATTGCTGCCTTCAGAGATTTTGGGGCTGGCAGAAGCAATGAGGAGGTTCCCGAGGAGCCTGTGCCAAGTGCGCATACGTGCAGCGTTGCTCGCAGAAAAGAGCAGCTTCAACAGCACGGACAACTCAGGAGTAAGGCTGCAAGGTAATGGCCCCTCCTTCAAGCAGATAAAAGCCAGCTGTGAAACGAATGTACTTTGCAGAAGGCAAAGACGTTTTGAGACTCCAGCCTCATGGACATTCCAGTATCCTGAGTTTGTATTTGAAGGTTCTTGTATTGCAAATTATTTTTTTGCCTGTTATCTATATGGCAAGTTTCGCAGAGTTTGGCAAGGCTTGTGCTTATCACAGCTAATTATTTTGCAAAAACATTACAAGGTTTCTGTTCCCTTTGGATTGTGTTTGATTTGTTGAAAAAGGGCGTGGGTCAGAACAGGTTGGCCAGACGTAGGAAGGGCACGGTTTGGGATTAAACCGTTAAATAATCTGATTTACTTGACAGACTTTCTTATGTACTGTTTTCCTGCTCCCCGCTTTTGTTTTAGTCATAGAAGTGCATCATCCTTTGAGAGAACAGAAAGCTATCTTTCCAAGGAAGAAACAGAAATCAAAGCCTGTCAGGTGAACAAAATGGCACTGCAGGAGGAGGAGGAGGAGGAAGAGGAAGGGAAAATGGCCAGCCAAAATCCGGCATTGCGCTGCCTAGAAAAACACCATCTGGGATTATTCGATCTGGTTCCTTTTAAGTAATTGGCTCCCCGCCAAGCTAATGTGGGAGAACAGCACACAGCGGAGGAACAATCTCTCTCGCCCACCCGCCAAGATGAGACCCCTTGGAAATTGCAGCCAGGCTAATTTGCAGCCAAGCTAATTTGCAGCCCTTGAAAACATCTGGCAAGTGAAACATGCCATGTGTGGAGACAGGGGTGTTTTCTCAAAGGAACCCACTTGGGCCAGGGAAGGTGTCCCTGACGATGGGAAGGCCAACGGCTGGCATCGGGCAAGGCTCCTGTGGTCGATTCTCGATGGGCACAAACTGCACCATCCAGGCTTATTAGGGAAAGGTTTGGGAGAAAGCTGGCCACTTGCAGGAGGTAATAAATCTTTTTTGTTTTAGGCTCGGGGAGTGCCAAGGCAAAGGAGAACCTTGAACAGCTTAATGAGAATTAATCACTTTGGGTTGACTGGGAAAATTACTTTATGCAGGTAGGAACTAGGGCGTGGCTGGTGGGTGGATCTCTTGCGAAGAAGTGTTCCCGTTGGAATATTTTTGGGTGTTGGCCCACCTGCAAATGTTAGGAAGGGAAAAAGAAGCAACCGGAGGGGAACGTTCTGAGCTTGGTGGTTTTCTTGCATTAACCAACTAGCTAACATCATCAGTGCTGGAAGGAAGTGAGGTTTGCAGAGGGGGAAAGAGAACTGTGGGGTCCTTGGTGCTCTCTGAGCTTGGTGGTTTTCTTGCAGACGTTTCATTACCCAAACCAGGCAACATAATCAGTGCACTCCTCCCTCCCCTTCCTTTTTGTCACAACCCCACTCCCTTCTGGTACTGATGTTACCTAGTTGGGTAATGAAACGTCTGCAAGAAAAGCACCAAGCTCAGAGAACAAAAGGACCCCTCATTTCAACCCCGAGATACAAAAATTATGTATTAGCAGCATCCTACTCAGACAACGTGGCTCTCTGCCAACTGCTGATGGTCCCAAAACTGGAAGGTGGCGGATACAAATCCAAGGGCAGGCCCCTTTTTTGAGTATGTGGACACAGTAGCCTCTCATTTGGGCATCTCTCATTGGCACCAGCCACATATCCTCCCTCTCTTTGGAGGTTGGAGACAAAGGGCAAAGGGGCAAAGCCACTAGCCATCTGACCCAGGAGGCAAACATTTCTACGTGAAAATGGGAAGTAGCTGATTGGCACGGCCTCAAGGCCATCCTGTCAAAGGGCAGCAAAACATATTTGAGAATTTGCAGCAGGAAACTTGCAAACAGTGCAGCACTGTTAGATTGGCTCCCTGGGAGATGGAAGGATGCAAACTCATTTGTACTAATTTTATTTTATGCTTATCTCTTGCCCGCCTTCGGAGAGAATAGACAGCCAGGCAAAACAGCCCCACATCCAGACTCCAATTTATGGAAGCTTCTCCAAGACAGGGCTTTAAATATTGCAGCGGGTTCTATCCTAGTCTTGGGTCACTTGTCTGGTCCTTTTCACAAAGAGCCCTCCTCCGATGGCATTGCCCACAAGGGGCCCTAGCAGCCTGCTCTTGACTTGGACTGGAGGAGCAGCCTCCTGCGCACGGTAGCACAAGCTGCTGGAAGGAAACACACCACGTTGTAGGAACACAGTTGCACCATTTCTTTTGGCAAGTCGGCGAAGCTGACTCGAACAGAGGAAGCAGATGTGTTCAGCACAATCCTAACAAAGGTGAGGTTTGTTTGTGTTTTTTTTTGGGGGGGAGCAGAAGGGGACAGAAAAAGGCCCATATCAAATGAGTGAAAGTCAAATCAAGGCTAGAGGAAATTGTGGGAAGAGGAGAAGCGCACTCCCAAGATATCCCAAAGGGCGGCTGACGTGGCACGCAGCCAAGCCCGGGATGGTAGGCTCTGATGCCGAAGCTTAAAAGGCTGTCTGGTCGAATTAGGATCTATTCTCTCCCCTCGGCAAAAGGGTGAGCTTATAAAAACGCTGCAGCGGAGGAAGGCCTGTGGGTTGCAAATCCCCAAACTTCCTACCATTGCAAACAGCACTGAGAAATTCTGTTGTTATAAAACCAGGGCCAGGAAAAGAAAAGGAAAAAAAAAAAAGGGGGGGGAGGGGAGAAAAAAAAGAGAGGGAAAGCAAAGCACCATTGCAAAGATCTCCTCTCGCACGCCTTGATTCTGCTGCATTGAAAGATGGAGCCACTGACAATTACCCCTTTCTCTTTGGTATCAAAGGATGGCGTGGGTCTGTGCAGCAAGTAGGGATTTTAAAATAAGAGAAGCACGAGGTGTTGCTCCGTTAGGTTACGGCCTCCTTTTTGTCTCAGCGGTTCCAGCCAGCAGCCACGACTTCCTCCCTCAAGATTTGGTATGGACGAAATCTGGATTAAAGAAACTGCTGGAGAACTCCCAAACCACGTTATTACCCCTGGATCCAAAAGGGAGGAGCCCAAAAGCTTTGAGGAAGAGGAAAAGGTAACCTCACCCACCCCACCTTGGTGTAAAAAGGGCTGCAGGAAGGAGGCCGGTCTCATAGGAGACGCATCCAAGGTTTCCCAAAAATATTCCAAGACGGCAGAGGATGAGGAGAGAAGGGAAGAGGTGAGTGCCAACTAAAATTAAGCTCTGGACATGTTTTTTTACCAAAAGTTAAAAAAAAAAAAAAGCCAACCTCCTGCCAAAATCCACAATTAAAAGTGACGATGGATTATGACGCATAATAAAAAAAAGGGGGTTCCGTTTTGACCAACTTTATCAAACAAACTTTGTTAAACTTAACAACATAACAGAGTTGGAAGGGACCCTGGAGGTCTTCTAGTCCAACCCCCTGCTCAAGCAGGAGACCGTAAATCCATTTCAGACAAATGGTTATCCAATCTCTTCTTAAAAACCTCCAGTGTTGGAGCACCCACAACTTCTGGGAGCAAGCCGTCCCACTGATGGTTCTAACTGTCATTAATTCTAGGTTGCTTCTCTCCTTGGTTACTTTCCACCCGTTGCTTCTTGTCCTGCCTTCAGGTGCTTTGGGGACTAGCTTGACCCCCTCCTTCTTTGGGGCAGCCCCTCAATTATTGGAACACTATCATCACGCACCCCTCGTCCTTCTTATCACTAGACTAGACGTGCCCAATTTTTGCAAACAGTCTTCCTAGGTTTTAGCCTTCAGTCCCTGAATCATCCTGGATGCTCTTCCTCTGCCCTCTTTGTTGTACTCTGCCCTCTCATCTCACCATGAAAACTGCTGGCTGGCTGCTGGGAAGGAGGGAGCAGAGAGGGCCTTTCGTGGGGAGAATCTGAGAAGAGAGGCAGAGCAGAGCACAGAGAAGAAAGAAAAAGAGGTGCACGTGCACATATGAACGAGGAGCAAGCAATGAGAGGTTGGCAGATTAACAGTCCTGCACTAAACTGCTCAACACCTGAAGGGCTATTATGGGGTCTTCCTCGACCAATTGTCACAATGGCACAATTGAAGGTTATGCCTTCCTTTGCTGTGTCTGAGGGGCCCCTCCCCACCCAGTAAATCCTGCTTGTGTTATCAATGAACACGAAAAAACAAGATACACAGGAGAGCTCTTAAAACTGTATTTTCCCACCCCATTCAAGATACATTTTAGCCCCCCAGACGTTTTACAAAACAAGACACGCTCACTTTGCTTTTCTCAGCCGATCGGAAACGCCGATCACACCACAGCCTAGTAGCCACATTCCCTCTTCAACCCATCCAGACACCAGATTGAGCCTTAAATGGGCTTTCTTGAGGACCATTCCACCCCACCCCCACCCCAAGAGGACATTTATACTGTTGGCACCGACCCTGGGTTGTTGGCACCAGTAGTTCGACATCTCATCCCTATACAACAACAGAAGGACAGCGCTGGAAAAAGGGCTGGAGGCAGAGTGAGTAGCCTTTTGAGACTGCTTCACAAATGGGCTTCGGAAGGGAACATCTACAGCAGGCTGGAGAGAAGCACAGTGCAGTTTTCACAGAATGAAGAGCAAATGATTAAAAGAGAGTATTGTTGAGGGTGGAGGGTGTGTACGTGTATGTGTGCCGAGTTTTTTTGGGGAAAGAGCACCACCGAAGGATATTAAAAAAAAAAAGTTAATGAAACAAACAAACAGCACCAGGCGATGGTGGGATTTAAGTTGGTCCCGGACACAAAACCACAGTCCAAATTGTACCTTTTATTGAAAAGGAGGGTTAGACGCAAACATTGGTTTGATCTTCTGGGGAAGGCAATTTCCTATAATGCAAGGAAGGAAATCTGGAGTCCCTGCTGTGTGGAAATTTAAGTATAACCTGAAAAAGAATGTGTCCTTTTCAAAAGCCAGCCTTCTGCATCCATATTTTTTTTTAAAAAACTAAAAGGCCCAAACCCCCAACTTTCTAAAGGAACTTAAATTTTACTGTTAAGGGTAAACTATATTTATTGTTGATTTCCCCAGTGGGTCACCAATGGGTGCCCAAGAAATTAAGCTTCATTTTCACCCCCCCACCCCCACAAATCAATTCTCGTTTTCTCCTAGGCTAGTGTTTCTAACCTTGGCAACTTTAAAGAGGTCTGGACTTCAACTCCCAGAATTCCCCAGGCAGCAATGCTGCCTGCCTGGAAGGAAATACGTGGGTGAAGGAGCTTTTGGGATCTTAATACTCTGGTCTATAACTAATACTGTGAATTGGTTCTACCACCTAGAGCCATTGAGAGTAAATTTTGTTACCCCCCCCAAAAAACAAAAACAAAAAATACACTCAGGAATTAGAGTAAAGAGCTACAGCAAAACAGGTCCAATCTGAAGAGGAGGGTTGCAGATTCTGCAACCTGTCAATGCCGGCAGAGTGTCAGCAAATCTCCTGAGCACAAATGTGGTTTCTTGATTTTTTTTTTTAAAAAAAAAAACTGGAAATTTCACCATCTCAACTCTGGGCTTTTGAGCGCTTCCTTTCAGCCTTGGAGACCCACCCTAGAAAACCAGGGACTTCCGAGGGAGCAGCAGCCACGGAGGGGCAGATTTCGCAATTGGCTGAAAGTCAGCCATTAATGCCGGCTTCTTCCGAAAGGCAAGCGAGCTTATAATAAATAGAGCCAAGGATCTGCCTCTCCCACCCTTTCCAGAAATTGCAAAGCGGTAACTAAAACACATGGGTTACCCTCTTCCCCTCTGTCCTCCCCACCCCCACATTCCAGCAAAAACAAAAAACCAAAAAAAAACACTGATCTCAGCAAAACGTCTACAAGCCTCTCTAACCCAGGCCTCTTCCACTTGCCCACGACCAAGCCCCTCTCCAAAAACACACAACAAGCGTGACCTATATAAGCAGCGCTGGCGCCTGAAGGCTTGGCAAGCTGAGCATCAGCAACCAATTCATTAAAAAAAGGGGGGAGGGAATTAAACACGAGGGGGTTGGGGTGGGGCTGTTGCACTTCCTTCTCTGAATCTGCCAATCGGTTTGCTTTTTACGGGGGGGGGGTGGAGGTAGGGGCAGGTAAGCCAATCCTAAATGCATTCCCGGAGTCATCCTGGATCGGCGACGAACCTACGGGGCCAAAATAATAGGGGAACGGAACCGACGGCTGTGAAATGCATCCAGGAGGGCTGGAGGGGAGAAGACAAAGAGCATTTCGAGCAAGGGAAGCTTATCGTGGGGACACACCGGCTTTAGGAGAGGGCAAAGGGACCGAGGGGGTGGTGCCCTTTCATCTGCCTTGACCTGCCTGGCGCTTCGTTTGCCCCTTTTCCAGTTCTATATAGCGCAAAAGAGCCACTCCAGTTACTGTCTTCGGTCTTCGGTCTCTGATCTGGAAAATGCCATCACGCCATCCTCGGCACCTGCGGCACAAGAGGGGAAAGAGGTTGGCTTCTTTCGTTGGGCGCCGACAATGAGGGTAATACATGTTCTGGATGCCCTTGGGGATAGTCTCGCAAAGCCTCAGCCAACCCCCCCCCCCGGGAATTCTGGGAATTGTAGTCTTCATACACCAGACAAGCATCGCACAAAACTGGGGAAAATGCGCCCTTCGCAACACCCAACAGGTCTAAGTAATTTTTAAAAGGGAATCTTTAGCCCCCATGCAATAGCCTTGGAGTAAATAAAGGCGCAGATCTCATGCTTAGTAAGAGTAAATGTACTCTCTGTGGCATCCGCCTTGAGGCAGCCCAGGCATATGGAGTTAACGTAGGCATGATAACTGCGTAACAAGCTCTCCAACAACCTCCAGGGCATTTTCTCCTTCTTTGTGGATGGAATGGCTGTGTTGTTCAGTTCTAGTCTACCTGCCCAGACTACGTTTGCATCTCATCTCTGTGCTCCCCAAGGGATCCGGCTTCTGCTAGAACCAACTTGGCTCTATTGCTATAGCAACCAGAGCTGCCAGAGCCACCAAGGTTGGTCCTGCCACTTCAGTGGAAACCATCCAGGATTCCAGCCGCCCAGGGAACGAGCCAGCACCTCTGCGTGACTCCAACTCTCCCTTTCGCTTCGCAAACATACATTTAGACGTGCCCCAGGCCCTCCTAGAGAGAAGGGTAAAGCAGCGTGATTGGAACGGCTTCTTTTAAACTCCCTCTTGAACAGCCGGAGCGCTAGTGCAGGGAAGATCAAAAGAGGCTGAGAAGGCAGGAAGGCTGCCAGCTCTATGCTCGTATGGAGTATTAACACCTCAGCCCTGCTCTTTGGTACTTCTGAGCCAGGCCAAAAGAGCAATCCCAAAGCCAACAGCAATTTGGCTTTGAAAGTCAGCTTTCTACACCGGGCATCCTGAGCTTTAAGGAAGACAACACACATCGTTCAAAAACCAGGTGTGTAAATGTGGGAGCATTTTATTCTGTTTTTAAAGAGTGTGCTGCCATCTAGCGGCTAACCCTTCCATTCGGTTGCTGGATTTCAGTCTTCTGGCTTCCTTCTTTCACTGAGGAAATGCAGGAATATTTATTCACCTCCCTAATGAGCATTCTGTATTGTCCATCTATGGATATAGTTGTTAGTTGGATTAAAACCATTGAGAAAGAAATGCTACTAGTCCAACATGCTTTAACAGGACAAAGTAATGCACTTCAAACACGCCCAAGCTATCCTTAGGCGAAAAGTAGTTAGTTTCATCATCATCATCTTCTTTTAATGACCCCATAATCCCTTGCGGGGTGGAGTCTGGGCAACTGAATGGAACTGAGTGTTTACTGGCCAGATGCCTTTCCTGTCGCCAGGGCGGAGTTATATTCAGCAGATGTATTCTCAGTGTGCTCAGAGAGAGAAATGCCTGCGCCTCTACCCAGGATCAAACTCACAGCCTCCTGATTGTGAGGCGAGAACTTCACCTGTAGGCCACCACACCACTCCGCAAAAAGTAGATAGTTTGAAATCCATTAAATATATCAGTAGCTACACTGTGCTTCAGTTTGGATACCCAAAGCAGTATATACAGTAAGTAATAAACACACTAATGGAGAATCCTGGTTTAACATTAAAAGGAAAAAAAAAACATATTATGGGTGGTACAGGGAAGAGAATGTGACTGCTGTGCTTTTAGTATTTTTGTCCTTTCAAAATCAATTAAAGTGCTTCCGTGTTAAGTCATTTGTAGCAAAAAAAAAGGTATAAACTGTTACTCACCTTGGTCAATAGAGTGCTGAGGAAGTTGACTAAGCTGGCTATTCACTACTCCCACGTACGTCCGCAGGAACTCCTCTTCACTGCTGGTTAACTGGAAAAGGGCAGAACAAAAGCCAGCCCCCATTAAAAGGCCAGGCAGACTTGCCGGCAGATCAGTTACCCATCCGCTTGCTATTTAAGTTGGCGGCTTATTTATTTATGTACTTATCTTTATTTATATCCCACCTTTATATTTTTTGTAAGTAACTCAACGTGGAGAACATGCCTCTTTCCTCCTCCTCCTCTTTTCCCCACAACAACTCTTGTGAGCTGGGCTGAGAGAGATGGGTTGGTCCGAAGTCACCCAGACAGTTTTCGTGCCATCAAGTGGAACTAGAACTCCCCGCCTCCCAGTTTCTAGCTGGTGCCTTGACCGTTAGACCAATGGTGGTGGTGGTGGTGGTGGGGAATGGCACAAGTAGGCTAGGGAATGATCCTCAAGCTATTGCAAGCAAGTTATCTATAATGATTGGGATTAATACTGCTAATCCCCCAAGGTTGTGGGGATTACAGAGGGATCGTCTTGGAAATAACTTAAACGGTTCCTTTGGTGGCTTGCAATACGTAAAAATTATCTTCGAGAAACTTGGAAGGCGAACCTAGAAAACCAGAAGATAAAAATTCTGGGCTATTAATGCTAAAAATTCCTGGCATGGATACGTACGTTTGATCCCATCTTTCTAAGCATTAGCAGGACTCTCACTTTCTGCTGAATGTACATCTCCTCCGGACTCTTCCCCGGAACAGCCTCACGGTTCATTCCCCTTTTTTTCCCAGTTTTGAAGGCTTCTGAAGAGATGATGAGACAATAATATTAACTTTACTAGATTAATCCTGGGTATGGGAGAGATTCTGCAATGCCAGCTGATAACCACCATCGGTATGAAGACTTCTTCACTTCTGTCCAGGGCAGATACTTCTGCATGCCCTTCAGTTTGGTGGGTTATCACATTCTTCTTTGTATGTGAAGAACTTTGAGCAGAAATTAGATGGTGACTGGCCAGAGACTTTCAGTAGATCCTGCAATAAGCAGGGGACCGGACTAGATAACCTTTTAAGATTCCTTCCGGCGTGACTGAAATGATTCCATAAACATAGAAATAAGGCCTCTTTTTCATTGTATTCACTCAAAACAAGCCATATATTTAGAGTTTCCAAGTTATTTGCTGCCACTTTCCCAGCTCCAAAAAGTAATGACAGACTTACCAGAATACTTGATTGTGATCTCTTAGCCTGGAAATGCCACAAACGACAACCCTGTGAGAACAAAGCAACAATTTTTAATAGACATCCCAAACTAGTTCTAAATATGTTAAATATCCCATATTTGTTCAAGCCTTGTCTGGTGAAAAAAATGCAAGTTGTTCTCTACCCCGTGTTTGAACATTAGCTCTAATTAGTTTTGTTCGTCTAGCGTTCAATTAAACGTTTCAGTTCCTGGAGGAAAACTTCTGCCATGAAAAATGGGAGGACAATTAAAAGAAGAAGAAAAAAAAACAGTTCATTTCTTGGTAATAAAAGTAGTCAAACAAGAAGAAGGGGATGCCTGCTTTAATGAAAGCTGTTTTACAGTCAGGAAAACTGTTTTGGTCAGAATAGCTTCACAAGGCTGATAAGACACATGTATGTAAACACATTGCTAAACCCACAATAATTTTAGCGACCAGCAAAATGGCATAATTTGTGCAGCCCGCATAAGGTCTTCTCAGGCCCAGGCATCCTAGGAGATTAATGCCTTCCTTCCTTCCTTGAGGAAGAGCAGTTCCTGAAGTAACAGAAAAAAAGATAATAGAACCCGCTAACTCTGTTTATATAACATGCTTCATCTCGCCACCAAACGATACGTTTTCAGGGTTCAGACAACATACAGCACTACAAATAAATCTGCAGGACTGTTGGATAGAGACTTGGCCTAATGGTCATGGCTGCAATGCAGAAATCATGGCCAGCCTTGTTGAGATCCACCAGAAATTGATGTGATGTGGAACTGCTCTAAACCTCAGATGAGGCCTGCTTTTAATGGTGCCATTTCATAGGGGGAGCTCACATACTAAAGCACTTCTCTGAAAGTACACATTTATTATTAATACCATTGCTGTGCCATCCAATCCTCCTGACTCTGGATGGTGAGCAAAAATTCACCGCACAGTTTTAATCCATCAATTTGCATAGGCAAAATGCTTTGATACTTGTTTCCTACAAGGAGGGCAATTTTACAAGTACAGTATAGGCAGCCTGAGGCAGAGTCAGATACATCAAAATTACGGTAAAATCCTAGACAAAATTAAAAGCCCTGCATTAGGTCTCAATTTCAGAGGGTTTTCTGCCTGGCTTAGAGGTTTTTGTCCCAGTACGGATGTTGGGATTTTTCCTATGGCTAACCCAGATAATCTGGGTTTTTTAATTTATTTGTTTCAAGCGAAGTTGCAAAACGTTTAGCATTGCTCACCATAAAGCAATCCCATGGACGGGATTTAAGCAACTGGGCTTAATGCATTTTATCACCCCCCCCCACCCAATAAGCTGGCTACGAAGCAAAACTGCTGCTGCAAAACTACAGTAGTCCTCAATTTACAACAGTTCATTTAGAGACCGTTCAAAGTTAAAACGGCAGTGAAAAGATGATTTATGACCATTTTTCACACTTATGACAGTTACATCTGTCATAAGTTACGGTCACGTGATCAAAATTCAGATGCTTGGCAATTGGCTCATATTCATGGCAGTTTCTATGTCCCAGGGTCATGTAATCAGCTTTTGTGACCTTTTGGCAAGCAAAGTCAATGAGGAAGTCAGATTCACTGAACAACAGTGTAACTAATTTAACTGTAACGATTCACTTAACAGCTGTGGCAAGACAGGTCGTACAATGAGGCAAAATGCACTTAACAAATGTTTCACTTAGCAGCATGCATTTTGGGCTCAACTGTGGTTGTAAGTCGAGGACTGCCTGTACTGCTCCTTCTAGAAATGTCCATGGCGCCAGGAAATCAGAATTCACAGTTTCTCCCACAGACATTTTGTTTAATGGAAAGCAACAATCAGATTCAAGTGCACCCTTAAAACACAGTAAAAGTTATAAATTGTAGAAGCACACAGCTACATGAATACGTAGGCAAGCAAGCTATTACCCAGAGAACTTCATCTGTCATTACTGATAAAATAATCAAGCATTTTTTTTTGCCTTCAGCCATCCTTCCTATTGGTTTGAGCGATGGCGTATTATTGTCCTCCTTGCACATACAGCTTGACTGTGAAGGAGCTTGCTTTTTTTTTTTTTAATCCCCAAAATTTTACAAGGGAAGCTTGGGGTTTCAGTTAAAAATTGAAAAGGCACAGTTAGCTTCAACTGCCAATGAACTGTATGCCCAGGTATAGATATTTTGAGGGTAATATTGGCTGTGTGTACTGTCGAGGGTTATGGTCCTAGAAGCAACCAGCAATGTTTAAAAAGACAGCTGTACAACAGCTGATCTAATGTGCACTGCCTAAGCTAATACAAAAATCACACACACACATACACACGCAGAGTGCTGAGTTGTTTTCTCAAGGTATTACCCCAAGATTAAAGAAGATTAAACCTCCACAGGACCTTTAATAGTTACAGTATGGCTATACTTAATGAGGGCATAAGAGCTGCTGCCTTGTTTCACAAGAAAACCTTCCAATAAACACTGGGGCATTGAAATTAGAGCTCCCTTGTCTCCCCTCCTCATGTATACCCCCCCCGCCCCAATTCATTCAGTCTGATTCATGACCTTGAACCACAAGTAGACTGAGACTGAATTAATTCACATTTCTATAGGGGTGTCCATACAGTTGTTCATTTATAAGTGAACAGTAAGATCCGGACATTTTACAAGCTTGTTTCCACCATGTTTCCAAGGGCTACTTTAAATTTTAGACAAAGTATGCACAGTTCTTATTAAAAAAAAAATTCAAATAAGCAGCAGTTAACCATACTTTTAAAAATCTTTAAATCCAAAACAGGAAAGTGGTTCATTTCCTGGATATGATCCTTGCTTTTTCAGAGCTTCTTTCACGGAAGGTTTTGACAAATGGTGAGGGCGATGGTGCAATTAAATTCAAGAAACACCCCCCACCCACCCCCAAGGTAACTTTGTTGGATCAAATGGAAACCAGTTACCCATGAAGTATTGTTCTTCTTCTCTTCAGTCCTTGAATTATATGCAAACTATTCTTTATACAAACAATGTCCTACACAAGGTTTCCTCCATTGTATTCCAGGTCAACGAATTGATGTTTCTAGCCTTCTTAAGGTTAGTATTAATTCCCAATCGAGGTCAGGAAACAGGAGCTGTTAGGAATCTTGGAATGTTTGTTTAATATGCTCAAAGTATTGTAACAGAATATTGAAAGCTTTGCACAATCGAGGCCCAGAACTCAAAATACCTTTTCTACAAAAGCTCAATACTGTTGTCCTCATTTTCCGAGTCAAATCAATATTCCATCATAATTCCAGATAGGAAAAGTACAATTTCATTCCACCTTCAGTCTTAAAAGTTGAAGCTGCTGCAGGTAGATAAACCATTTAGCCGTCAAAACTGTACCAAGGTGGCATTTTAAGCAAGTCGCGTGGTATTTAAACTACTGCTGGGTTTTGTCAATAAATATTCTTGGTAATTGTATTTATGTTAGTTTATTATAAATATGCTTTCTTATTCAGGAAGCTATTTTTTTATCATACATAACAAAAATCAAATTATTTTTAACCATGAGAAAAGCTCAGGAAATATGTCAACAGTCCCTGTTATTTCAAAAGTGAAAATTCTTGTTTTTACTAAGAATTGATATGGATAATTGATAACTCCTGAATATAAGACCAGAATTAATGAGAGACAAGTTAAGGTATCTTTGCTCACCTTAATCTATACACAGGCATTATCTGAGTATGGCTCTGAGGAGTGCCTTATCTGAAAAAATTTAGTAATCTAGAAACACAAACACACACCAGATATAAAAATACCCACGTGCAAGACATTTAACTGTTAAAACTGTCAAATAATGTAACTCATGCTGATTTTGTCTAAAACTGAAATAATTAAATCAATGCAGAGAAATAGGATTTCACAATGAGAAGTGAGGGGTTTAGGGCAGTGTATTATTCATATTTCTGCAGGATCCAATCTGGGTCAGTCATTGTCTCTCGAGTATTTGGATTTGTGCTGGAGGTCATCCTCAGGGAACTTTTCTTTACAGAATGTTAGATCCTGCAGCATTATACCTGGACGCATATATTTGCCTTCAATTGTTAATATTTCTTTCTCTTACCAGCCACCTGTAATATTTATGTTTGGGTGTCTTTGGAGTTGCTTTCAAAGGATATTTTAATTATGACAAGTTGGGAAGCTGCTACAAGAATGCCAAAGCAGTATAATGTTCTGCTGTCCCAAATAATATAATAATTGCTCATAAATATGTGACAAATTACTAATCAAGCCAAAGTCTTTAGGGGAAAAAAACCCCAGGCATTTGTTGAAAAGCGGAGTTAAGCACAAGCTCTTAAGGAAATGTTAAAAACAACTGCCAGTATTTGATGTGAATAGTCGAAAGTCAAAATTTAATAAATCCATTTTGCCTTCAAAAATTTATTTCCTTCTAACATGTTCCATCTTTCCTGAAATTGTTCAGACATTTTCCTAATTCTAAACTATTAATGCTTCACCTATAGCATCTAGTTATTCCAAACCAAGGTTCCTTACAAAATCAGCAGCAACTGCAGTATGTTGACACTATTAAACAAAACAGGAAGCACAAATCACTTCTAATTTCCCACAAGAGATTTGTTAAACTCCGCAGTGCAAGCTCTGCATTGCTATTTAATACATGGCCAGGACGGAAATGTGTTATCCACAAGACTAAGGTGTGAGATTCTGAGTTAATCTGCAGACTGTAAGTCTGTGATTCGTTTTATAAAAACTAGGCTGCAACTATAGAAAAAAGTAACCTAACAGGGAAGGAAATGTCCTCAGCAGGATAGAGCTGATTTCCTTTCTAGATAAGGGCCAAATGCGAAGCTTCTTTGCAATAAAAGAGTTAATAAGCCCAAGGTAGCAGCCTGCAACAGAAACAATTGAACAAAATACACCAAGTACCTACTTACTATATTTACAGATTCCCTTCTGAAACTGCCTAATCAAGAGCTTATCTAAAGGCTTAATCGGTGCTCAATTACTGCAGACTCTCTTTACAAAATGATGAATTATAGTAAAAGGCAGAAGATTAATACAACTATTAAGCTTTCGTGCCATAGTCTGCAATTAATCCAGATCTATCCTCAATTTATGCAGGATTAGCATACATGCCATTAAACACTTATCACACTGATTTACTGAGATGTGTCTATCTGCCAGCCAAATTGTGCAAAGTATTTGAGCAGAGATGGCCACGTGCATACTACGGGTAACCCTTATAAACAGGGTTTATAAACAGTCTAATTGCTAAAATACTAGTATACATCAATAATTCCAATGTTAGGATTCTTAAAGGCTATCTTATCAAAATATATTAATTTTTCAATATTCAAGTGAGATATGACCCTGTATTTTTAAAGCTTCTAACTGACAAGGAGCTTAACTGCCTTGCACATTTCAGAAAAATATCTCTATGAAGAGAAATCGCCCATTTCTTTTGCCATCCACTACTGCAAAGGATGATGAATTAATTAAGCCTATGCTTTATGTGACCAAATGTCTTATAAAACATTATATAAGAATTCTAGCCACCAACTGAATTTTTAAAAAATGCTTTCAAAAATGTTATAGAAACACAACTAAATTTGGCATACAACTCGACAGTGAATGCGTTACAGGTAGTCTTTGACTTACAACCACTATTGAGCCCAACATTTAGGTTGAGAAATGAGACATTTGTTAAGTGAGTTTTGTCCCATTTTACCAGCTTTCTTGCCACTGTTGTTAAGTGAATCACTGCAGTGGATAAGTTAGTAACCTGGTTGTTAAGTGAATCTCGCTCCCCCATTGACTTTTATTTATTTATTTTTGTCAAACAATTATTAGATAACAGGTATAAGTATAAACATGGTTATAAATACATGAAATAGATACGAATAAGAAACCATAGGACAGGGACGGTAGGCACCTTTTGGTGCGCTTATGCACGCCCCCTACAGGCCTCTTAGGAAAGGGGTGAGGTCAATAGTAGACAGTCTTTGCTTGTCATAAGATCTCAAAAGGGGATTGCGTGGTCTTGGGACCCAGGAGCAGTCATAAATAAGAGTCAGTTGCTCAGCATCTGAATTTTGATCACATGATCGCGGAGATGCTGGGAAAGTCGTAACTGTGAAAAACGGTCATAAGTCACATTTTTCAATGCTGTTGTAACTTTGAACAGCCACTAAACGAACTGTTGTAAGTCAAGGAGTATCTGTACTCTGGTTACATGACTTAAGTTTCCATGGCTTTTACTGTGCTCCACAATGAAGGCTTATTTTTCCACTGAAGACTTATTTCAATCCATTAAAAAAAATAGGACCACACTTTTCTTACAACGTATTGAACAGTCACAAGCAGACAGGGCAGGAGTGAGTGAGTGAGGATTCCTTCCGAGTTCTACATTCTGTACTTAAAAGCACAAACTTCAGGTAATTTAAACATACCTCTGAAAACACAGCCAAGTGACAACATGCACTAAGCTAAAACCTAGAACACTCAGGATGGGAGCGGCAGATACTGTAATCAGCTCAGGCTATTGTTCTTCCAGTTTAGAACTGTTTTGACAGGCAGAAACTCTTAAGGATCTTGGCTAGGAAGGCATCTGGCACCTCCACTCTAGCATCCGATTTTTTTTTCCCACTTAAACATGACTAGAATTGAAGCTGGAATCTTTTACGTGCAAAGCACAAACTCTTAAAACTGAGCTACTGGCTTTGTCCGAAAGAGAATACTGTATCCAAGGTCCCCAGAGCTGTTTCCTATCACAGACTGGAACCCCTTTTCTCTGCCATATAACTAAGCTTCCTGCCCTAAACTTGGCTGAGCGAGAATCTGTGTCTGGGTATAAACTCTCAAGGCCATGTCAATTTTCCAGCTGGTGTATAAATATATGAGGGTGATCAATTTTGAGAACTTGGTTAGGATGACAGGGTGTGGAAGCAGGCAAGGGCACCCAGGGTGGCGGCTGCAACTCCGCTGCCAAAGTTGAGAACTCAAGAACAGATAAACCACCACTGTAAAAACCGCACACAAGCCTCCTCTAAGAATTGTAAAAATTGTGTTGTATTTCAAGCTAGACAGCAGTCCATAAAGTTAACATCACTGCCCAGAGGATCATGGGTTGCCCTCTCCCCTCTTTGGAAGAGCTTCATAGCTCCCGCTGCCTAAGAGAGTTCAAAACATCCTTAAAGATCCATCTCATCCTGGGCACCCTTTTTTTTTTGAACTATTACCATCTGGCAGACAGTACAGGACAATTAAAAACAAGGGTAAATAGGCTGAAAAACAGCTTCTATCCCAGAGCAGTAAAATATATTGAATTCTACTGTATAGAATTCAGAGCGAGGAAGTAGGGAGATACACCAGGTGGGACCTAGAAGAAGGGCCTTCTCCGTGGTGGCTCCCTCTCTCTGGAAGATCATTCCCCCAGATATTAGAACAACCCCCCCACTTTAACACTCTTCCAGAAGGCACTGAAGACCTGGTTCTGCCAGCGGGCCTGGGGAACCCATGAAATGGCTTGTGCGATCTGCTGTCATCGGGGCGGGAGTGGGTGGCAGTTGGGTGGTGGTGGTGGTTTTGTTAGATTGCACTTTATCAATTTATTTGATTCGTTTTTATTGTGGTTTTATATTCCGTAAGCCGCCTTGAGTCGCCGAGGGCGAATGGGCGGCCAATATAAATTCAATCCATAATGCAATATGATACATGCGGTATCGGGGGGAGGTTTTCAATTCTATTGCACAGAATGCGAAGGATGCGCATTCGTGTCTTATTTTTGTAGAGTTCGAAGGTGCCCTGAAGATGGCATTTCATTTCATTGTTACGAGGAGGTGCAATGACAATAAAATAAACTAACTATTAAGCGGTGGATTGAAGCAACTTTGGGTGGGGGGGAGGGAAGGGAAGG
>NW_020769387.1:1446277-1461770 GCF_900518735.1 Pseudonaja textilis | reverse complement strand
GGGGGGGGGGGGGGGGGGGAGACGGCACCCTCGCGGGCGCGCATGCGCAGGCGCCGCCGCCAGCGCGCACCGCCTTTTGTAGGGCGGGGTGAGGCCGAAAGGCGCTTACCTGAGGCGGTGGGTTTCTGCCTTTTTTTTTTTTTTGAAGAGGAAGGGGGGGTGTCTTTGATGAGGGAGGGGGCGAGCTTCCCCCCTCTCCGTTGGCGTCTCCGGGAGCGGCGAAGAAGCCAGGCAGGGTTCCGTGAGGTGAGACGCCCGGTTGCGCCGGAGAGCGGCTCGTGTGCGAGCGAGCGAGCGAGCGCCTGCCTCTTCTGCTCCTTCTGCTGCGCCTCTTCCTCCTCCCTCTGCCGTCGTGACTCAGAGCGGCGGCGACCGAGGGAGGGAACGGAGGAGGAGGCGCCTGGACGACTCCAGGAGGAAGGGAGGGAGCCGCCGCCGCCGCTCCAAACGCGGCCAGCCGCTTCGCCTTCGGGCGGCAACATCGCGACAGCAGCGCGCCTGAGGTAAAAGGGGCGGGGCTTCGAGGCCATGGGAAAAGTGCGAGGGTGGGCGGGCCGGAGGAAAGAGGGCGGGGCCGGTTGTGGGGGGGAAGAAGGAAACAAACGACGTCCCTCGCGCCGCGTTGAGGGGGGCGGGGCTTCGAAGCGGCGGAATGAATGGAAGGGCGGGGCTTGTGGGGGGGTCCCGCCCTCGTGGGAAATAACTGCTTATCTGATGGCTGCCCATTCTTAGAGACCTGCATGCAAGAAGAGTGGTGTTGCCCAACTTTTTAAGTGTGGACTTCAACTCCCAGAATTCCCTCAACCAGCCGTGAAATTAACACAGCGGGGAGGGATCTTGTAGGTCATCTAGTCCAACCCCAACCCCCTCCCCAAATCATGCCAACTGGGCAATTCTGGGAGTTGAAGTCCACACTTTAAAAAGTTCCCACGGTTGGAAAACTGTGGAATAGACAAGATATTCTCCAGGAGGATCTGGTCCTTAGGAAATCTGATCTTCTGCCTCTTCTGGCGGTGCCCCCCCCCCATCGCCACTGGTTAGAATATACAATATAGAACAAGGGTCTTCAAACTTGGCAATTTTTAAGACTTGTGGACTTCGACTCCCAGAATTCCTTGAGCTAACATGGACAGGAGGAGGAATTCTGGGAGTTGAAGTCCACAAGTATTAAAGCTGTCAAGTTTGAAGACCCCTGATATAGAATAACAGAGTTGGAAGGGACCTTGGAGGTCTTCTAGTCTGACTCCTTGGTCAGGCAGGAAACCCTATCCCATTTCAGACAAATGGTTATCCAACATCTTTTTCAAAACTTCCAGTATTGGAGTATTCACAATTTCTGGAGGCAAGTTGTTCCACTGATTAATTGTTCTGTCAGGAAATGTCTCCTTAGTTCGAGATTGATTCCCTATGACTATTAGTGTTGTACCTAATGATTCTTGACTTTTGACGAATGTATCATTTATGTATACTGAGAGCATTTGCACCAAGACAAATTCCTTTTGTGTCCAATCGCTCTTGGCTAATAAAGAATTCTATTCTATTCTATTCTATTCTATTCTACATTTTGTTCTATTCTGTTCTGTTCTATTCTATTTTCTTTTCTATTCTATTCCATTCCGCTCTATTCTATTCCTGTTCTATTCTATTTTATTCTATTCCATTCTTCATTCTTCTCTTCGCTTCGCTTCTCTTTTCTTTCCTTCCACTTTTCTCAGCATTATAGCATTCCCCTGAAATTATTTTCTAGGAATAATTTTTGATATGGTGTGTGTGTGTGTGGGGAAGACAAATGTAAATGAATAGTAAATAAGTGTATGTAAGCATTTACTCTTGAGTCATACAAGAAAAGCAGGGAGTTGGACTAGAAGACCTCCAAGGTCCCTTTCAACTCTGTTATTCTGTTAAATCTCAATTTTAATCCCCAATATGCACAAATGAAGTTAGTAAATAGTCCTAACTGGAAAGTCAGTTTAGTGTAGACCGCCCTTCTCAACTTTGGAGTCTTCTAGAAGGGTTAACAGTAGAAACTCTCATCAATCCTACCCAACATGACATGATGAGAATATCTGTGGATCAGTTTCATTGGTAAATATATATTTATATCACACACACACGCACATTGTGTGTGTCTGTATCTGTAAGCAACTGGTTTATAAATTACACATAACATTACAATAAGTCTGCAATCCACTGAAATGGGCATAAATTATCTCCCCACTTTTGAAGGACTGGTCTATTATAGCAGCATAGAATTTATTTCAAGCTTTCGGGTTCCATGTAATAGGTACGTAAACTTCAGACCCACATAATTTTAAATCTTTCTTAGAATAAGTTTCTCTCCAAGTCAAATAAACCACCTTTCACGTGCTATAATTGGCCGACAGCAGGGAATAAGGTGATGGCGGGAATCCATGACAATCTTACCATGCTTAGAGATTGACCTGTTTTGAGGTTGTTCCGATGAAATCCATAAAAATGTCAGATAGAAAAACTGGGGGGACCTGACCTGCAAGGGGCATATTTGCCATGTTACCTAAAGTCTCCCCCCCGTTTTTGGTTGAACATTTCATCCAATTCTTTATCCGAGGCTCACCAAGAGGCAAGCTTGCTTAGTTGCCTTGCTCCTTCCCTCTCCTTCCTGTTGAATCGCAAATCCTGCCCGTCCCAGAAGGGAACATTCTGCACTTCCCAAGTTGTGTTTTAGCACTTAAAAAGGACATCAAAGCCCAAAGACTCAGGAATTGACAACCTGTGCCAGCTTCCGAAGACCTTAAGATGAAAGCCCTTAAAAAGAGCAAAAGCAGAACAGCAGACAGGAACTGGAAGGATGCATCGATGCTGCGATCTGAGACCGCCGTGAGCACGTACACAGGGAACAGCAGGCAGTAATGACAATTAATTATTTAAGAAGCGCTGAAGGCTTTCGTGCAGGCTGCGAGGAAAAAAGGGGGCTTGGAAGCATCACTCTGGGGTCCCTTCGGTTGGAGGCTCATTAATTAGCATGCTGTGTGAAGGAAAGAGGAGTCTGCCGCTATTTCATGTTCATCTGAGGGGGAAGATCTGCAATTAAGGCGTCTGTTTGCCTTTTATAACTGACCAAGAGGCCCTTTGAAGGTGGCTAGAGGCTTCAGACACTGTTTCAAAAGATGCCATATGGCCTGCCTTGTCCCTGTTTGGCTGATTATGTAATTGCTGAAGGAGAGGACTCCGCTCGCCTTTAGAAAGCTCTCAACAACAAAAAACAGGCATCAAACGGATGGCAGAGTCGAAAGGTTCATATTTAAAACAAAGCGAGGTTCAAAATCGAGGCGCGAATTCCGAAGCCCAACAAGTTGCTTCCATCCTTTCCAAGCCCACAGAAACTTCAAACTGCATCCTTCTGCATGGTTCACTTTCAGGGGATGTGTGTACAACTCTTAACATTAGACAATGCATAAGATCCACCGCTCAGGTAATTGGCTTTGGATAAACCCTTAAAAAAAAACCTATTATTTGGGGAAAACTTTAAGGCAAATTGTTATGAAGCTAGAAAATCAAATGGACGCCTCTTTGATTTATTAAAAAAATCTTATTTAAAAGGTACGGCATTCTAACATTTAAGATTAAAATAATCTCACCATGTCAAACTTTCTTATTTTACATGTTACTATATCATTAAGTATTATACGTAAATACTGAAAAAAATAAAGAAAAGAGGCTTGCTAAGGAAAGCAAATAAACCACTTAAGAGCTAGGAAATTCACAGATAAGGGCTGAATTTTCTGGAAAATGACCAGCTTATAGCAAAGAAGCATTTCATTAAGGAAAGGAGGGAAAACTGAATAGTAGAACAAAGGACGTAACATTCACAAAATACAGTTCCTTCTAACCAGTTTTTAGGCATGGAAATTGCCTGAATATTCAGAAATCCAGAAAGAGGTGGGGTTCCTATTTTTCCTAGACTGTCACACTAGCATACAACTCCTTCAATAGTAACACATCTAAGTAGACAAATATTTTTAACTGTTTCCAGACGTTACATAATTCAGATTCTTACAGAGAATATTTTAAAAGTGACTAGAATGCTGAATGCCCACTTTAAAGAGGCTGTATGTATAACCATTTTAAGCAAAAATTTCAACTGCTGAAGCTAAAAATGAAATAAACTCTACTATTATCTTCCCACAAAATACAATCCAATTCGAATGCCTTGTTTGAAAGCCTTTCAGGTGTTCCCGAAGGACGGGAGGGAGGGAGAAATATAAACGGACCGTGAAAGTAAAATACATTTCTCAGAGATGGTTTATTAAAGAGAGATGAGCCATGTGCAAAAAGGAAGGGAGTACATGCAGAGAGCCAAGCATAACCAAAGAAGCCAGTTCAGAAGGAGCCACCTGTTTAAAGCTGGTGTGACAGTCAGGCGCGCTCAAGGCACAACTGCACAAAGCAAAGCTTGCTTCTGCAAGGATCAGACAAACTCTAACCATCGATAACGAGGTTGCTACAAACAGTTGGTCTGCCTAGGCCACTATTCAGCCATCACAACAGGAACAGTCTTACTATAGAAAGGGATGGGCTGAATGTTTCCCTGGCACTCTAGGAGCCTTACTTTTCCCTTTTTAACACATATTAAAGCTTGGTTCAATTACTTTGTTGACTAAGCCCCAAGTGACGGGGCTTACACAACCTGCTAAGCAAAACACCGCCAACTATAGCAAGACTTAGTGCAACATGGGAACTGGGTTTCCCTTCGGGGGGGGGGATGTTTTGGGGCCCAGGCGCCTTCCTCCAAAATAGTTAAAGCAAGCAAATACAATCACCCCCTTTGTTCCTATTTTAATTAGAGGTTTTCTCAACTGGCTACTCCGCAGGTTTAGTTGGAATGGGCTGAAACTAGTTGATAAGATGCAATAATAGCAACACATTTGTTTCTGAGTGGGCTACTTGGAGCAGAAGACATATTTAGTTGATGATATTGACTTGTTTTCCAAGGTTCATAATGTTGCACGATTCAAGCTAAAATCTTCATACCAAAACAGCAGTTTGAGAGGTCTAAAAGAGGCAGGGCACAGAAATCTCTGTTCAGGAAACGGCACAGCCCCCACTCGTACGGGGAGGGCCCCCTACAGCCCCTTTATTTCTAGTTAAGACACCGTTTCATGCTGCCCTTCGAATGTATAGGAAGAACAATCGCTTATAGTTGTAACACTACAAGCTACACAAGGGAAGCCAAAAGGCCCCACGTCTTTCAGTTGCTTCCCACTGTGCTCCCTGTCATTCCAATGCACAAAGTTAAACTGGCCCAGAAAATTCCTTACAGGGGGTGCTATTGTTCGCCCCTAGCGTTCTTTGCTGTACAGCCGTACCCAGTGACATCAAACAGGCTAGAGAAGAATAGGCAGTCGGCTTGTAGGCAATCTAGGATTTTAGAGAGGCACGATTCCCACCAAGGGCTGCTGCCTGCATTCCACAACCCCTACTCCCCATTTTTTTTTAAAATAAATATGACCAGTTTTCTGCAAGCAGTTCAATATAGGCAGCTATAGAGATTGAAAGGCTGCTCAAGAGAGAGGCTTTGTCTCATTGTGTGCAACAACTTTACTGGTCAGAGTGCGTCTGACGGACACAGAAGGCGAGGGAGCCAGCCTCTCAGACCTACACAAAAGCTGACAACAACAGCAAATTAGGACGTTAATGTTTTTGGTGGATTTTTTTTGTTAGAAAGTACCTCTGTGTTTCAGCTGCAAGATGCATGTTGCTGACTTTGAGAAGGCTGTGGCCTGTTTGTTTTAGATTAACTCATTAGAATAACAAATATTACAAAAGGTTTGTAAGAAACACACAAATACGTGATTAAAAAAAAAAGAGTCCAATGAATCTACTCTTGAAAAAAAAAGAAGAGTCTTCATTGTTTTGATTTTTCTACCTCAAAGCTTGCCAGGGCGAAGACTTTATCCCCAGATCCTGTCGTCAAAGGAAAACAAGCAAACAAATTAAAACTCTTAGTGTCCCTTCTTTAACAGCAATCTGAAATAGGATGTACAAAAGTCCCTTTCTGTTCTATTTTGACCATAAAGTACACTTTTAAAACACCAATTAAGTTTTATCAGGTTCCCCTGACTGAATAATTTTCCTGAAGTCTAATCAGGTTCAACTGGCATGGCTGTTGGGTCAGAGGAGGATGTGAACTCTAAGGGATAATAGCTAAGGGGATCATGGTTTGCATGGTGATTAAGATCAGACATAGGATTGACCCTGTGAGTCTCTATTTTTTGTGGTAATACAGGACCCCTGTCAAAAGCAGACAGTGGCTGGAATCTAAGAGTTCGTAAGCGTGAAAAACATCTCTAAGTCACTTTTTTCAGTGCTGTTGCTAACTTGGAATGGTCACTAAATGAATGGTTGTAAGTTGAGGATACCTGTAGATGTTTCTTACCCATTTCTATTTTGTATTTTCTGTTGGGTGTATAAGTGGCACCTTCTTGCTTGCTGACCTGAATTATGTGAGAGAAACACAGCCAGAAACTAAACCTCATTTAAACGCTCTTAACTGACGTTTGGAGTGAGAAATGGCTGTTTCCTCTCGCAGGGTGTGGGACTGGCACTCCTGAGCCCTAAAAGAGTGGCAGGTAGAAAATGAGCTAAAAAGATTTTTTTTTTTTTTTACCAAGATCAGTCGAGACCTTCTCAAACTGGCTGAGAGCAGTTCCTGCGTTCGTTGAAAGGAAAATTTCATCACTGGGGGTCAGCTGAAAATAAGGAAAAAGAGAACACGGTTGACTGTATAACATTTATATGGTATCTTTGTGGTCGGTTGAGTCATCTGTCGTTTAATGGATTCAGCAGATGGAAAAAAGAACCTTTTACACTGTTAATGATGTCACCAAAGGCTATAAATCAGGGTGTCCAACCTTGGCAACTTTAAAACCTACATGGACCATGTAGGTTGGGGAATTCTGGGAATTGAAGTCCACTGATCTTAAAGTTGCCAAGGTTGGACACCTCCGATTTAAATGATATGAAGAGAGAAACTTCAACTCTGTGCCTTCATGCAGGAAATAAGGAAGAACAGGAAACTGTCATATTAAAAAAGTAATATAACCGGATGTTGTACTATATAATACACATGAATACAGTTAGTTAATCTTACTGTCTAGGGCACAACTTCCCTTTCAAGATAAAGTAGACCATAAAGTTTCATAAAGCAGAATGTCCAAGCATAATCAACTGTTCAAAGCTACATTAAAATCTTCTTAACTCTGCTCTGTTCAATTCAAGTACTGAGATCAGACGAAGCAAGAAAAGTCCCGTTTTAATTGAGTCCACCAAAATCAAGTCCTATCTGGAATTCCAGGGATGGTGGTGTCAGGTTAAGGAAGACTGGTCAGAGAGGAAAAGTGCGCTAGGATAAAGTACGCAAGAGGTGCCATCCTGAAGTACCTTTTCTCCCAGCTTCCGGAGAGCCGTGAGGATTTCCACCTTCTGCTGAGTGTAGACGTCTCGTCCCAGTTTCCCCACTATCAGGTCTCTGTCCATCTAAGCAGGAAAGGAGAAGTCATATCAGCTTCCAATTACATACGTGACATTTGAGGATAAAGTTGGCCTGCACCTGTGCCTGGGAATCAGTTATACACAAGAGGGCTGGGGAAGCTCGCCTAAGCATTTTTCACTTTGCACCAACGTGGCTCTTGGCTTCCAGAATGACACCATTCTCTGAGCAAGAAGACAAAAAGATTGCCAATCCTTCTTCCTGGGTGCGGACAGCAAAACCGCTTGTGAATATGTTCAAGCTAACACGAATCAGGCAAGGCTCTGTGTATCAGTGCAAGATTTAAGCAACTTGCATAAATTGTACAAAAAAACAACAACAACCTTTCAATATTTTTTAATCATGCAGGTTTCCCTGACTAGATCAATGTATTAAAAAATAAGATTAAAAAAAAAAGAATGGGAAATAAAATGGAACGTGTCAGCTGGGAGCCTGATTCTCGAAGTGAAATAATTTTGCATTGGGATCAGTCTTGCCAAAAAAATATTTTTATTTTTTTCAGAAGGCAAGTGGTAACACACTCAATGTCCTTGACTTATTAAAGAACAGCATTTGTTTGAAAAAAAAAAAAAGGAAACATCCTCACCTCAGCCAATCTTGTCCTCAACTGCCCAGGCTGTTTTTTGGCAAACATCCTGATGACTTCCGGAGTTTTAAAAGCCTGGCTGATGGCTGCTTGTATAGCCTAAAACAAATAAAATGTAAATAACTTGTAGCCAAGATCAATAGACAAGGTTACTTCTTGTCACATGGATATAAATATTATCATGAGTTAGTTCTATGACTAGCAAGGGGCACTTATTGTCTAAGAAGTTCCTTTGCTATCCGCACATGGCATGCTTCCTGTTCATTAGTCACTTAAAAATCAGCCAACTTTTGAAATTTTAAATATTTGAAACATTAATTTATAAAACCAGAGCACCTGTTAACCGCAGTTAAGAGCAACAGTTGGACTGCAACAAGTTAACATGCCTTCCGTAGTCATTATTAATTTATAACTAATATTATTGCACATATTAGTTCTTTAATCTTGCTATACTGGACTTGTCAATTCTCTAACTACATTAGAGGTAGTTCTCAACTGATGACCACAATTAAGCCCAAAATGTCTGTTGTTAAGCGAGACATTTGTTAAGTGTTAATTTGTTTTACCTCGTTTTTTACAACTTTTCTTGCCACAGCGAATCCCTGCAATCGATCAATTAGTAAGCCTTTGTTAAGCAAACCTGGCTCCCCCATGGGCTTTGCTTGTGAAAAGGTCACAAAAGGGGATCACATGACCTTGGGACACAGCAATAGTCACAAGTATGAATCAAGTGGCAAGCATCTGAATTTTGATCACGTGACCATGGGGATGCTGTGAAGGTCGTAACTCTGAAAAACAGTCCTAAGTCACGTTTTTCAGTGCCATTGTAACTTTGAACGGTCGCTAATTGAACTGTTGTAAGTCCATCAGTACTACTGTCTATCATTTGTACCATCCATCCCCTGCAAGATAAAGAAACGTTGCAAATTCCCTGACTCTGCAAAGCTGCTCTAAAGGGACAAGGCTCAGCCAGGTGACTTTCTGCAGGTGACAGTGTCCAAGGCTGCAGGGCAAGTGGCTGTAAATTCCCATCCCTCCGTTGCTTCGAACAAAAGGAAAGGTGGCGCCCCTTGCGGGAGATACTTGACATACAATCCCCCAAACACTCACCAGTTGCATCCCACCAAGCTCATCTACCAAGGTCATATTGCCAGAGATAATCTTTTTCAAGGAATCGTTGAACTCGCTCAGCTGCTCAAGGGTTTCCTTCTTGGTTTCTTCATACTCACTGTCATCCAGTTCGTCTCTGCAAGGGACCCAATCACAGTGTGACTTTAGCTGCCCAAGGCAGTCCTCGACATACGACCACAATTGAGCCCCAAGTTTCTGTTGCTAAGTGAGACATTCGTTAAGTGAATTTTGCCCCGTTTTACGCTCTTTCTCACCACAGTTGTTAAGCCAATCACTGCAGAGCTTCAGTTAGTGACACGGTTAAGGGAATTTAGTTCCCATTGACTTTGCTTGTCAAAAGGCGATCACATGACCCCAGGACAGGTCGTAAGTATGAGTCAGTTGCCAAGCGTCTGGATTTTGATCATGTGACTATGGGGATGCTAAAGGGGTCCTAAGTGTGAAAAACAGTCATAAGTCACATTTTTCACTGCCATTGTAACTTTGAACAGTCACTAAATGAACTGTTGTAAGTCGAGGACTACCTGTATTCCCAATCTAGGGTCACTAACCTACCTGTAGGAGGAATGGGTAAACTGAAGCAGCAGGGCTACACACAGCAACAAATGGCTTCTTTGGAGCCCCGGAGAATATTTAGCTGTGCTTCTCGCAAATGGCAATTTTAAGCCGAGACACACAAAACTGCGATATACTCTTTTAAAAAAAAGCATTAAAAAGAATCCAAGTGTATATATACACACACACACACCATTGAATCTCCTTTCCCCCAAATCCTGGCTCTCGGCTTGTTGAAAATGACTGTGGTAAATAAATATTTGATGCCACTGGCTGGGGGACTCTGCAAAACGGCTTCTTCCATGTTCCCTTGGGTTTTATGGAGAAGGTACCTGGTTGCACGTGATGCTTTGGGAGAAGCATGACAGAAGCAGGAGAGCAGTCCTTTTTGCTGAATAGCCCCATGGCTCAGCTGATAAAACCCTGGCCTTTGCCCCATTCCCTCTCATGTTTCATCCAAGGATCCTTCACAGATAAGTCATGTCCCCCCCACCCCATTACCTGCACTCCTCCAGATCCTGCAGCTGTTGCATCAGCCTGTCCAGCTGCTCTTCCAAGTTCTGCTTCAACTTGCTGGTCTCAATGGTTCCCCTCGAAGCCATTTTAAGTCATGCGCTACTCAGGCATCTGTCAGAGACAAAAGCACGATAAAAAAAATTAGAAAAATGACCGGCCCTGCCATAGCACGGATAGGTAAGAAGGAAACGGACTCCCCAATTTGAAAAACAGAAAGGGTGAGAAGGGGCTGCAGTTGAGCGTTTTATTTAAGATCAGAATTGGCCTTCGGGCTGCTCCGCAGTAAAACCAATCTCTCTCCTCTCCCTGGAAGGCATTTGGGGGGCAAGGAAAAAATGATATGGTCAGGTTTCAGGGATGCACTAACAGTTGCTCATTTTTTAAAAGATTTATTTTTAGCAATGGGGTTTGTCACGTTAGCCATTGTGCCCGAGGGGGCGGAGGCCTCCTCACCCAAGGCTCCCAGTTCCCGATTCGGCTCAGGTCCAGCGCTTTCGAAGCCCCCGCAGTCCCGCCCACCCACCCACCACCCCTTTTCCTACCCGACAGCCCACTCCCCTTCCTATGAAGCCCCACTCCCACATGGCCACGACCTGTTCCCCCCCCGTCCACGCAGGGCCTCCCCCTCTTACCCACGCAGAAGACTCCTGCCTCTCCAGCCTCCCCGGGTGGATGAGAAGGCGAACCCCGCCCACTCCCTCAATCACATCTCCCTCTCTCTCCTTTGGGCAGAGGGGAGAGGGGGAAAGCGTAGCCGGGAGGACCGTCCCCCTCCCACTTCCGGTCCTTGAAACCCGGGGGAACCTTTCTGGGGGTCGGACGCAGCGCCACTTCCTGGCCGCCGAGCCAATCAGGAGCGCTTGCTTTCGCTCGTGCTGCTTCTCCGCCTCCGCTGGCTGTTTCGAGTGCGGAGTTCTCGTTCCAGGCTGAAGCCGTTGACCGGTAAGGGGTCTTTCGGGAAACCCCCCCCCCGCCGCCTCCCCCAATTTCAGAGGGGTGGGTGGGATGAGTTGGGTGCAGGAGGGGCCGGGTGGGCGATCCTTGCCACGGCAAGCCAGGATAGCTTATTCCGCAGCCTGGAGGGCGATCAGGGGCTAATTTTTTTTCAAAAAAGAAATGCAGGCCGTCCTCGGCTTACAACGGTTCGTGTAGTGACCGTTCAAAGTTGTAATGACAACTTTGAAAAAAACAAAGGGACTTGGGATCGTTTTTCACACTTACGACCGTTGCAGCCTCCCCCCCCCCTCCTGCGGTCACAGGATCAAAATTCAGACGCTTAGCAACCAACTCATATTTATGAGGTTTTTGTGACCTTCTGACAAGCAAGGTCAATGGGGGAAGCCAAATTCCCTTAACAACCCTGTGTGTGTGTGTGTGTGTGTGTGTGTTACTAACGGAACAAATACAATGATTCGCTTAACAACCCTGGCAAGAAAAGTCATGAAATGGGGATAAACTCCGTTTGCTAAATAAATTTTGGACTCTATTGTGGTCATAACTCGAGGACTACCTGTATAAACGTCTGATTTTTCCATAAGAAAAGACCAAGCGGTCCTTGGTCTTCGAGATATAGTTAGACTAGTAAAGTCCGGTATCAGATCGACTCTTCTGGTGATGCCCCAAGGCAAGGATGCTGTTGGTGTTACCATCTTCTGGAAGTCATCTTCCTTACCAATTTAGCTGCGGCTCTCTTATCTGTTGTCTCTGAGAGCTAACAAAGTCCGGTCCTGCTGATCTTTTCTAGATTAGCCAGGATCTGTTAGACACCATAATTTAGAAGGGTGTGCCTGGAAGCTTGCTTCATAATACCCAGATCTGGCCATGCTAAGGAATTGGAGAACTAGGCATGGTTCCCCTTTCTCTATTACAAGAGCAGGAGCAACCATCGAATGCTCAACAGAAGAAAAGGATATTTATTAGTATTTATTGATCTAAGGGTCTTCTATAACATGACAGGTCCATCTGGCTTGTGACTGTTTGTATAGTAATATAATTTGGTGGCATATTTTCTGACCATACTGTGAAAGCTTTATGGAGATTCTGCCATGTCCTTCAAAGAGATTTAGCCTGCGACGTTCACATGGGTGGGTGTCATAATCAGTATTGCAAAACTAAAAGTTTGAAGGTTTTTCCTGCTTTTCACATACCTCAGCTGCGCCCTCAAAAGGCAATTCTTCCAAGCATGGGTGATTGTATGTTGAGAAAAGACAACATTTTCTTCAATTCTGTGCCTTGAGAGATGACACAAGTATTGCCTGAAACTAACTAAACCTAAACATTTTTTTTAAAAAAATGCTACTTTGGAATACTTTGGAGTGCTCTCATCTTGTAACTTTATTTAAATTAAACCGTCCCTGGAGTCACAAGAGGCTTTCATAATTCTACTCTTGGTGCCCTTCAGGGTTTTTCAGTTGTGCCAGAGATGTCCTCGGCAAAGAAAGTAGAATTCTGGCATAGCAGAGGGGTTTGTTTCATGAATCTGTCCAAGTCCAGTGGTCTCACAGGGCCAGTTAGACGTGCCACAGGCAGCCGCATTCAGAGACTGGTTCATAACAGATTCCAGTCTTGGCTTTCTTGTCCAGCGTCAGTCCAGGAGAAATGACATTGGCAAGCCAGAATAATCCCAAGAAGGAAAAATAGGCTGCAAGAGAGAAAGTGCCACAGTGTCAAGGAATGATACGTATTTTCAGTCCAGATGCAAAAAAAAAAAATGGCACAGCATTACAGGTAGTTCCTTGACTTACGACCGCCATTGAGCCCATAATTTCCCCTGCTAAGCAAGACAGTTGTTAAGTGAGTTTTGCCCCATTGTACAACGTCGCCTCGCTTGTTAAGTGAATATGGCTTCTCTCTTGACTTTGCTTGCTGGAAGGCAATCACATGACCCCGGGACACTGCCAATTTTTTGTGTAAAGAGAAATCACAATACTTACTGGCCGATATTATGCTAGCCACCGACAGAATCATCGAGAGGTAATAGAGCTCAGGAGTGGTTCTGGCCTAGGAAAGATATATATATATATACAGAGAGAGAGAGAGATGTATATAATTTATGATAAAGGAATTAAAAGTATTTTCCAATATTTTAATTTAAGCAGTCTATATTCAGAATTACCCTCTGGTGCTGTTCTGACCCAAACCTTGTTCCAAGGAAACAAACAGGAAGCAGAGGTAACAGAAAAACCTTTCAATGATTCTTTACGAATTCCGTTCCTTCACAGTTAAAAAGGTTTTTCAGATTAATTGTCTCTGATAAGAACGAGCCTTGCCAAGGTGGTGCAAGGCTGCCAAGAACACTAGATAAAGTTGCTAAGAAAGATTTCGAACACAAAGAGTCTCCAAACACTAACCAAGTTATTCGGAACGTCCACAATGCTTGAGTGCAAAAACTTTTTTGCTTCCTGCAAAGAACTCCAGTTTCTCAGCTGGCTTCTATCTCTTGAAGGAGGGGCCATTACCTTGCAGCCTTACTCCCGAGTCGCCCTTGCTGCTTAAGCTGCTCTTTCCTACGAGCAGCCCTGCGCGCACGCGAACTGGGCACAGGCTCCTCAGGGACCTCTTCCTCACTGCTGCCAGCCTCCACAATCTCCGAAGGCAGCACTCCACTCTCTGATAGTCCTGGCCCCATCCCTGCATCCCACGCAGGCCCCTCAACTGAGTCCTCGCTCTCCGAGACCTCAGCCATCCGCACTTGCTGCCAGCAACCACAACAGGTGCGAGGAATTCTCTTAGGATTCAGAACAGACATTGGTTTAAGATCAGAAACCTTTCCTTGAAAAACAAGTCTAATGCAATCACTCCACGGTAAATGAACTCGTCAAAGTATATTGAACAGTCCAGGTTTTGTCTGATTCAGGTGGAGGCAGTCCTCGACTTAGTGACCGTTGAAAGTTACAGCATCACTTTAAAAAAAAAAGGAACTTGGGACCGTTCGTCACACTAACAACCGTTGCAGCACTTCCCTCTGGTCACGTGATCAACATTCAGATGCTTGGCAACTGGCTCATATTTATGACGGTCACAGCGTCCCAGGGTCCCTAGATCCCCTTTTGTGATCCCATGGGGGGGATGCCAGATTCACTTCACCACCAGGTTATTAACTTAACTGCAGTGGCTCCCTTAACAGCTGCGGCAAGAAAGGTAATAAAATGTTGCACAGCTCACTTAACCACTGTCTCACTTAGCCACAGAAATTTTGAGCTCCATTGTGATCCTAAGTCAAGGACTGCCTATATTAGGGGTTCCGCCCACCCCTCCAAGAGGATAAAATCTGATGGAAACATGATCTACCTACACATTGTGGGGCCAAGGCAGTGAGTAGAGTGATATAAGCTCCTTCTACAAAAGAGGCCAGTCCAAAAACCGAGATTGTGGCTCTCAGCTCCCATGGGATGTGCTGTGTCATGGCCAAGATCAATGCCAGCCCTAAAAGAGAGTAAAGGGGAGAATTGGCTTCTGGAGATGGACATGCAGGCAGGAGCAACCGGTAGAGGCCTTCGGGCAATCCTGAACGGCGTCCATCGCAGCCTGTTCCCCTGAGGTGTACACCATCCCCCCCACACTGTCCTTTCCTGCAGCGCCAGTGTTTAGATTTGTGAAGCCAAAAGAACGACATGATGACTCGGAGCAACACAGAAGGGCAACATTCAGTCTCCAGGCTGTGATAGCTCCGGAGTGAGGTGGCGGTAGGCATGCGCGCATCCCGATGGGGCTAAGGTGAGCCAAAGGCTCTCCTGGTGCTCTGGAGAGCTGCTGGAAGCCGCCGCGCACCCGTCGTGAAGAACGTCAGGATGATGCTTCCCACCAGGTTGTAGAGAAGGGGCTGGTTGCAGTAGTGAGAAGATACAGGTCTGAAAAATAAAATTGGGTGCGGGGGAGGGGGGGGCAGTAACCATGTGTTCCAAGTCCATAAATGGCCGCTTTTTGAGCGTAAGTTGGAAGGCACAGTTCTGATATTTTATACAAACCTTTTGCACAAGAGTTATCTTTTCTCTGTTGGCAGGCCATGCTGAATTCTGCTGAATGTACAGTATATGCTATATGCACCTTTGCATAGATTTGCTTTAACTTTGCCTCGTTTCTGCGAGTGCCAGGCACTTTGCCTTTCCCACTGGGAAATTTCTTGCTTCTCTCTTTTTACTTGCAATCTGCATATTTTCAGACCTCTTTTCCCTTCC